>OMLP01045024.1:12831-31843 GCA_900302685.1 Spondyliosoma cantharus | reverse complement strand
TATATATAGTCTGGAGCCCTGCATGATATGGTCTTTACAGTACATTGATAACTGAATGGACAACTTCCTGGTCTGACAAGAGCCCAAAAATCTTTTCTCCAGCACACAATGATGAAAGGAGCTGTTAAATGAACAACAAAAAAAACAAAAAGGATTTTGCTTTTAACTTTAAGCACAAATCAAATGGAAAAGAACTGCACTTTGTTGTGAAAAGTTTGCCAAAATACTGACATACAGTTTCAATTTCATTGTATTATCATGTATGCATACAGATTTGCATTTCTTTATTATTGTCACATATTGTGTTTTTTCCTGTGGGTCAGGGGAAGGCACACATTAATGGGAACTGTATTGTGCAGGGGGAAATAAAAAGTTTATTAAAATGTCACCAGAGCCACATGTCATTGTGCACGCAGTCTTCAACTGCTGTTAATTATGACAGGGCATCCTATTACAGTCGCATGAAAATGTTCGGGCACCCCTGATAATTTCCATTATTTTCATTTATCAATGACATCAATCAATCAATCATTGGGGGTTTTGATCAGCAATTTCATTTTGATCTATCAAATAACTGATGGACACAGTAATATTTCAGTAGTGAAATGAGGTTCTTTGGATTAACAGAAAATGTGTAATATGCATCAAAACAAAATTAGACAGGTGCATAACTTTGGGCACCCTAACAGAAAAAAAAACAATACTTAGTAGAGCCTCCTTTTGCAAAAATAACAGCCTCTAGATGCTTCCTATAGCCTCTAATGAGTATCTGGATTCTGGATGAAGGTATTTTGAACCATTCCTCCTTACAAAGCATCTCCAGTTCAGTTAGGTTTGATGGTTGCTGAGCATGGACAGCCCGCTTCAAATCATCCTACAGATTTTCAATGTTATTCAGATCTGGGGACTGGGTAGGCCATTCCAGAACATTGTATTTGTTCCTCTGCATGAATGCCTGAGTAGATTTTGAGCAGTGCTTTGGGTCGTTGTCTTGTTGAAATATCCAGCCCGGCGTAACATCAACTTTGTGACTGATTCTTGAACATCATTCTCAAGAATCTGCTGATATTGAATGGAATCCATGCAACTCTCAACTTTTACAAGATTCCCAGCACCGGCACTGGCCACACAGACCCACAGCATGATAGAACTTCCACCAAATTTTACTGAAGGTAGAAAGCGTTTTTCTTGGAATGCTGTGTTATTTCGCCGCCATGCATAACGTCCCTTGTTATGACCAAATAACTCAATCTTTGTTTCATCAGTCCACAGCACCCTATTCCAAAATGAAGCTGGCTTGTCCAAATGTGCTTTTGCATACCTCAAGCAACTCTGTCTGTGGCATGTACGCAGAAAAGGCTTCTTCCGCATCACTCTCCCGTACAGCTTCTCCTTGTGCAAAGTGCGCTGAATTGTTGCATGGTGCACAGTGACACCATCTGCAGCAAGATGATGTTGTAGGTCTTTGGAGGTGGTCTGTGGGTTGTCTTTGACTGTTCTCATCATCCTTTGCCTTTGCCTCTCTGACATTTTTCTTGGCCTGCCTAGGCCTGTCACGATAATCAATAAATCAATTAATCGTACCATAAATAATGAGCTCGATAATTTTGCCGGCCTCGTTAATTTTCATTTGCATGCTTGTTTGTTTTCCTCGTTTCTCTCACGTGAACCCTCTTGTCAGTCACTCCTTGTCTCTGCATGGGGAGGCGGGGCCCTGCCCCTGACATAACACAGAGTGCAGCATGAGAGCCCTGTGAGGAGTAGCAAGCCAGAGGTAACGCTAGTTGAGACTTGATGGAATAAAAACAAAGGTGGAATTGGTTTCAAAGCCGAACACGACAGCTGCAGTGTGGGAGCACTTCGGATTCAAACCGAATGACCGTGGTGAACCACTTAACCTGGACGAGACGGTATGTCGCATTTGGTGTAAAACAATAGCAACTAAAAGTGGCAATACAACAAACATGCATCTGCACCTAAAGCATAATCATCCGATGCAGTTTTCCCAGCTGGGAAAAAAAAGCTGGCTAAAGCAACTAAAGCTACAGAGGGGCCGTCTCCGTCTTTCCGACAGTCCACAATCACTGGGGTGTTTAGTCGACAAACAAAATACAAACAGGAAAGTGCAAAATGGTGCGCACTCACAGACAGTGTAGTTTGCTACATTGCTAAAAAGATGCAGCCCTTTAATATCGTCGAAAAGCCGGCATTTCGACCAATGCTGCAAACATTTGAGAGCCAGTATAAATTGCCTGGGAGAACATACGTGTCACAAATGGCAATTCCACAACTGTACAGCGTGAAAGACGTCATACTAAAGGGCTAGGGTTATTGTTTTTGGTTGTGTGTAATTCAAGTGCAATTTTTGCTAACAAAGACTGAGATTCATTTTCATCTATTGTTTCTGGTTGTTCTGTTTATTTTTTTTGGATATTTAAAATGTCTACTTCACATTCCAATTCCAATGTTAAATATTCTTTAGAAATAAAAGCGTATTGATCTTTGAAAGGGTGTACTTGCATTATTATGCCAATATCATTATATTAGTTGAAAAATGGTCTCAAAACGACAATATTATCGTTTATCGCAATACTTTCTGGGACAATTTATCATCCAGCAAAATTTGTTATCATGACAGGCCTAGGCCTGCCACTTCTGGTCTTAACAAGAAATGTGCCTGTGGTCTTCCAGTTCCTCACAATGTTCCTCACAGTGGAAACTGACAGCTGAAACTCCTGAGATAGCTTTTTGTAGCCTTCCCCTAAACCATAATGTTGAACAATCTTTGTTTTCAGGTCATTTGAGAGTTGTTTTGAGGCCCCCATGTTGCCACTATTCAGAGGAGAGTCAAAGAGAAGAACAGCTTGCAATTGGCGACTTTAAATACCTTTTCTCATCATTGGATGCACCTGTCTATAAAGTCCAAGGCTTAATGAGCTCACCAAACCAATTTTGTGTTCCAATTAATCAGTGCTAAGTAGTTACAGGTATTCAAATCAACAAAACAACAAGGGTGCCCAAATTTTTGCACAGCCTATTTTTCATGTCTGATTTAACTTCATACAACTTAATATTGCTACACTAAAAATCTTTGTCTGGAAAATACCCCAGTACTCAGCTTTCATTAGAAGATGAATGGCATGCCACTGTGATCATTTTCTGTGAAGACAGAGTAAATTATTATGCAGCCTCAGAGGGGTGCCTAAACTTTTTCATACCACTGTACTGTCAAAAGTTTTGGGACGAATCCTGCTGGAAAGATTACAAGAGTTTATCAAATCCACAGATAACCGGTTTGGTTTTACAGCTACAGATGGTACTGATATTTGAATATATGTCTTTGAAGAAATTGTAAACAAATATAGAGGCCAAAACACATCAGTCCTTATGTGTTTCAGATGCCCCCAAAGCTTTTGATTGTGTTATAGCCATAAAAAGTTATATAGCCATAAAAAGTTGTTAAATTGAGTAAGAGAGGGGTGTCCAAAAACATTGTGAGAATCCTGGCTTACTGGTATGCCCACCAAACTATGCAAGTAAAATGAGGGATAGTGTCTCAGACCCAATAGGTATTTAGTAATGGTGTAAGACAAGGGAAAATTTTGCCTCGAGCTCTTTTTAATGTACATATTGATGACCTGTCCAAGCAAGCAACAAACTAAAGTTTAGTTTGTGTACAGATGGAGTGAATATCTCTCTGTTCAGGACATACTGTACACCACTTTATATTGCACATGTGTTCAAACGACAGAAAACCGGGCTTACAGAATTTAATGTCTCTGAAAATGAAACAGACTATGGTTTCTTCACACACAAGGTTCAACATTACACTCTACCAAACCCTGCATCATACAGATGCCTCTTTATAAGACACTAATGTATATTATTTTCAAACTATGGTCTGTAATTGTGATTTATTTTATGGAATGTCTTGTCTTTTATCTGGACCTTGAATCTGTAATAAAGTATTAAATCATTAGTTGCAAACCTTGCCAGGTTTAGGATTAGGAAATGGGTGTCATACATAATTAAGTTATTTTGGCACTATCAAATTTTCAAAGTAAAGCCTCACTCTGCCTCCAATGGTGGAATGCAGGCTCTATCTGCTCTTAACCGCCAAATATGGACATTAAGACGCACCAAATGGAGGGAAATGTGTATAGTCGTGTGTTTGGTGTGTGTGAGTGTTTGTGGGTGTGGGTGTGTGGTGTGTGTGTGGGGGGGGGTTAGAGAAAAAGAGGGTTAAGGGGGTTTGAGGAGAGAGAGAAAGCGAAAGATGAAAGGCGGAAAAAGGTATTGATTTTCTCGGGTTAAGCAGGGCCTGTAATTAAAATGTTAATTTGAGAAAGAGAGAGATAGTGTCCTGACAGCACAGAGAGGGATAAGATAATCAGAATGACAGAACAGGACAGAGGGGAAGAGAGAGCAAGAGGAGAGAGGAGGAGATATAGATGGAGAAAGAGGAAATAGAAGGTGGAGAGATCAAGCCAAGCTGTTTCTGAATGAATGAACACTGGAAGAAATTAGAAGAGAAGAAAGAGGAGAAGAAATGACAAATGTGATCTATTGGCTGAGATGAAAAGAGCCGGAGGAAGACAGAAAGCAATAGAAAGACTATTGTAATCAGAAAAAAAAATTAATGTGAAAGGAAGAGGAACAATGGCACATGAGGACTACAGAAAAATATTAAACTGCAAAGGCTCACTATTCAGACCTTTGAAATCCTAATAATTACTTGTTATTGCCTTCTCCAAGAGGTTGTGTTTTCTCATCCGTGTCTGTTTGTTGGTTGGTTTGTTAGCTGGATTACACAAAAACTACTAAATGGTTTTCCACAAAAAATGGATATGGAGGATGGGTCTAGGCCCAAAATAGATCATTTTAATTTGCAGACCCGGATAAAGGGACGGATGCAGGGATTTTTTTCTCACTTTCATTACATTCACAAGGAATAATAGATGTATCTTATATCAAAACAATCACTCGTCGACTGGTCACACTAAGAGTGAGTACAATTTGACAACAGATATAAATACCTTTTATTTGAGATTGGAAAAGGCTTGATTAAATCATAGGGGATTTTTGGTCTTGGCTGAGGTATGCCCTTCTGAGTGCTATTCTAGTTTTTATTGTTTCATATTTAGATAAAAATATGTATTATTTTAAGTAATGTTGACCAAATTAGCTTGTTGTTATAAACAGCTCCAACTGTTTGCAGGAAACATCACAGCATGATAAAACCAATATTAACTAACCAGAACAGTTTTTTATAGTTATTACGATTGGATATGATTCCAGATTAGTGGGAAACAGCAACACGATGAAACAACTGGATGGAATATTCATTGTGGCTATTGATTTTGATCAAACAGACCATGTATATACACATTTTCTGAGCAGCTACAAAGCCCTCCCACATCCACCATAATTTTTTCCTGGACATGATTTTGCACGGCAGTAGTGGCCCGCACTTTTGAAGTAGCTAGCTAGGTAATTGCCCGCAATATCCATACTTACTTTTTAAATATCAGGATTATCATCAATTTGAGTATTTCATGACACTCCTAAATACATATGAGGGATGCTTTTGCTTATTTCAATTAGGGTATGAGTGTACCAGCTAAAGCCAAATAAATGCTTTTTTTACCAAGATGTGGCGACTGAGGCAGAACACAAATGCTTTTTTACCTTCAGTACTAGTGCTACCTGATTGGCTTGACACTACTCTGTGGTAGTATGATTCAATTAATCAAGCAGCAACAATAAAATATCACTTTGTCAGTTCAGGGTTTTCTCTATATATTTCTCTATATTGAAACAAGAAGGCAGGCTGGTATGTGTGTGGGTTTTTGCATGTATATGTGTGTGGGTAGGTGGTAAAATCTGGGTGCAGGGCTAATAGGGGCTCATTAAAAAGGTTGCATTGTTAATTTGGTATGGCCCCTGTAAATCATTACCTACCCACTAATCACCCTGACACACACACACACACACACACACACACACACACACACACACACACACACACACACACACACACACACACACACACACACACACACACACACACAGACAGACACTCACTCACATGCACACACACACCAAACACACAGCTGTTTTGGGAACATCAGATACAATCTTATTACTTTAACGTCTAATTGATTAGTAATGGAGGGAGATTGGAGTAGAGAGGGAGGGGCTCCCAGGTAAAGAAGAGGCTCAGTGTAAATGTAATGACTCAGGAGGTTGGTGGGGAGTACTTGCCAGGGGTCAGAGGTCAGCTCACAGCGACAACAACATGGCTGACCTAGCAATTACAGCACCGTCAACAACATGTTCTTCTATGGTGTCAAAAACATGGACACATAAATACAGACAAAAACATAAACACACTAAATATCACATATTAATCTTTATGAATGATGTGAGAAACCTGAAAATGACTGACAGAGCAGCACCGGGAGACTTTAAGTGTTTACTATTGCCTGGAGCTTGCACATGGCTGCTGATAATGATATTACCAGCATTCAAATACCATTTAATATTTAGAAAAACATGTTGTTATGTAGCTGACAGAGCAATAAGATGAGCAAGCAGTTGGTTAATGACCTGAACATTTGACCTCTAACCTAGCATGCTGCCTGGAGGCGAGACATGAGCCATACAAGTCCAATGCAACCACAATGCAATAAGGAACAATACATTTAAGCCATTCATATGTAGGCAGTGGCGACTCTGCCTGTAATGGTAAATGGATATGTTGACAGGACTATATCCATCAAAGATACGCAGAGAAAATGCTTGTGGAAAAGAAATTATCTGTCTCCATTACAAGGTTGTGCTGCATTCCAAATACAAAGCACATACTTAACAGTCAGAACCCAGCATTCGAGACTCGGCTAGAGACTCGGCATAGAGTGGTGTTTCTCAGAGACTATCTCCAGAATTTGGGAGTGGAGAGGATGGAAAGGCCCGCCAGCAGTCCTGACCTCAACCCCATTGAACACTTGCGGGATCAGCTTGGGCATGCTGTTCGTGCCAGAGTGGCCAACACAACCGTATTAACTTGCGACAATGCTGGTTGAAGAATTGGTGATGTGTGATGTGCCATGATGTGTGACCAGGCTGTTGTGGCTGAGTATGGTTCTTCCACACACTACTGAGGCTTCTGTTTGTTAAATTAATAAATTGTTAAATTGTCAGAAAACTTAATCATAAAATATTTGTGTCAATACATTCTTAACTATTTGGGGCTTATTCTGCAAATATTACACATATTTTGTTTTGTTTACAAGGTATTTTTTTTTTTTTTTAATTAAACTTTATTAAATAAAGTCTAAGGGATACACCAAGTGCATCTAGAGTTGTGGTCAAAAGTTTACATACACATTCAAAAGAGCATGTAATCCTGATTTTTCCAGCTCTCATTTTACTGTGATGGAATAAGTGGAACACATACTACTTTGTCACAGCGAACATTCATGAAGTTTGGTTCAAAAATGAATTTATCATAGTTCTTCTGAAAAGCTTCCAACGCAGCTGAACACACCAAACAGATTTGTTCCTGAACTCGTCCGAGTCTCCCCAAACGCTTCAGACGGCCAACGGTTGACCTGGTGTGTTTCAGGCTTTAAAGGCCTCACCCTCTCACCTCCAAACAAATTGCTGGTCATTGTGGCCAAACAACTCAATTTTTGTTTCATCTGACCACAGAGTTTTCCAGAGTGTAACAAGGGTTACTTTCTTGCATGACAGCCTTTCTTCCAATGTTGATGTTATGTCATTTATAGCGAAAAACGTAACTTCGTCACTTTCCAGGATGTTTGGTGGGTCGGGATCTCAATCACTGCACATTATAACAGCATCCATATGATTAGAGGTCCGCGGGTTTAGATTGACAGGGGAGACACCTGGGAAACACCGACGTCATCATCATGACATGCATCGTCACGCCTCTTTAGGAGCCGCAGCTCCGGCTTTCTGTGTGAACGCACACTCCGGCTTGTCCGGCTGCTCGGCTCTGTGTGAATCACCATCGGCGGAGAATTGGCGAACAACCGCTCCGGAGTTAATCCGGAGACGCTGTGTGAAAAGGGCTAATAATGCACTTTTTCAGATCAAAGACAAGCTCCTAAGACTATTCCATTGTCGCTGAGTCTAATGGGTGTACCAAACAAGCCCTATTAAAATGAAAAAAGCCATGCTACAAAGAAAATCTGACAACACTGCCCCATTTATGAACCATATTCCTAGTAGGTCAGTATCTATAAATTAAGTGTAGTTCTAACATTTAAATTACGAAATTAAGAGTGATTTTGTAGATTTGCCCCGTGGGATATATTTATTTTATAAATCCTTCCATTTTTGATTGAATAGCCACTGACGCAGCAGATATTTGGCTTGTTGTTCTAGCCCCAATGCAAGGACTGCATGCCATTTGTTCAGTACATGGTGGTACAGCTGCACAAAGTTGATTGGATCCAAAAATAGTCATGCCAAACTGCCATACTTTTCAACAAGAATTCATTTGTCTATCTTGTCTTGCCATCAACATTGTTTACACTGTCTTTTTTAACTTTTTTTGTTTGTGTCACCCCGAGATTCCACCAGATACGTGTCCGCTGCGTTACGGCTCTGCCACGCCAGCGGAGCTGAAGAGTTTCACTCTAGTCTGTCCTAACGACTCTTCGTCACATTTCTGCCCGAAAAACAGCGTCTGTCACCAGCAAAAAACTTTAACTCATCAAGTGTTTGTGTTGAAAATAAATCACGGTCAGCCCTCCCGGCCGAGACTTCAGTGAACTTTCCCCCAGAAAACAACCTCCCCCCCGCGAGTGACAGAGTCAGACAGTGTCCAGTTTACTGATGGTGATTATGTAATTATGTAGAGTGAAAAACGTAACTTTGTCATTTTCCAGGATGTTTGGTGGGTCAGGATCTCAATCACTACACATTATAACAGCATCCATATGATTAGAGGCCTACAGTTTATCATTCCTCAAAACAACAGTAGTGTGGTCACTCAAGATGCATTTTAATGCCAGGTTTGAACTAATGGACTTCAAGCTGTCCACTTGTGATCAGATAACTCAGGATGGATGTTAATACCAGTCTAAAGTCCCTCTGATTAAATTTCCAGCAGGTAGAAACAAACATGACACCAAATGAATTCAGGTGTTGCACTGAGGCTAATTATGTAAATAAGCAATCATAAAAACTTAGAAGAAGTCAATGTTGTGTTTACAGCTTGTTGTACTTCTCCCAAGTGCCCAAAATCCAATGAATGCAGCTGTAAAGTTACAAAAATGGCTGCTGTTCTGAGAATGCTGTCAACATTTGGTTTTACTATCCACTTAAATCAGTTTGAAAAAAACAATGAGAGTACTAAGCTCACATTCAAAAAAAAAAAAATATTAAACAAATAATAACTAACACATAATTTGTCAAAGAAATGTCTGCCCATGTACAGACTTGTCTCAAACCCAACTAAGAAGCATTTTACCTGCATATAACCAGTTGGTTCTCTGCCGTGTGTGTGTGTATGTGTGTGTGTGTGTGTGTTTGTTTGTAGAGTGTGCGTGCGTGCGTGCGTCTGTGTGAGTGAATCTTATAAGATTAGAGCAGCAGCAGGTCTTCTTTGTAGCTTAACCTCACTGTTTATACTACTTGTCTTAAGATTTTGAGGTGCGTGTCTGTGTGTTAGTGTGTGTGTGTGTGTGTGTGTGTGTGTGCTGAACTCACCATACTCGGCTCGTAGATGCTCTGGAATGTGCGGTTCATATCCCTCTTTTTCTGGAACCTCATCAAAGTCATCACTATCATCACTGTTGTCCTCTTCTCCTCCTGAAGAAGCCTTCATCTGAGGATGAGTAGGTCAAGTTTAGCTTTAATAATATCAAAAGAATTGCATACGATGCCAATTAATTGTCAAATGACAAAATACTACTAACATAAGGGTGACTAACTTGCATTTCCAAGCAAACTCCAGCTGCTAATGAAGACCCTGACATGCAGTTGAAAAGCCTAGAAAAAGCTACTAAGTGAATCTTGAGTTAAGATTAGTTTAACTGCTACTTTTTTAAGGGATGTCCTGATCAGGTTATTTTTACCCCGATCCTGATCCGAGTCCTTTAATATTTAGTATCTGCTGATACAGAGTCCCGATCCGATACTTAGCCTGAACTAATATTTTCCTAGATAACAGAGCTGCATTAAGAAAAAAAGTACCTTCATCCAAGCTGTTCCTTAATAGGTATTTTTTATTTTGTTGAAACAAAGTATATACTTTCATATGGCTCTTTCCTATTCTGCATATGCTATTGCAACATTGGCCTACCACCTTCTTTGTGTTAGCAGGTGAGTCTGTGACGCTGCACTGTGACAGCAGACTCTCGTGTACAGCCAGCTGAAGTGTGTGCGAGACACAGCCCACGCTTGGTACCTCCATATCATCCCCTGCTATTTACATATTCCTTACGTTGTCACATAAAATGACGTGGACACGTTGCTTGTCTATTTCACATGCTTTCAGCATCTCCTCGATTGCCTGTTTTACATGCTCTGCTGTATGAGACCCACGACACTAGTGCGCATACCGGCACGTTGTAACTTGAAAGTGGAGTCAATGTAATGTAATGCTGAGATGGTAGGGCACACTGGGGATTCAAAAACTCCAGATGACGAAGAAAACCCTGATCCTCTACCACGGAGATGAGCTGGTTATCCAGAGCGATTAATTTAATTACCTTCTCTGTAATATTTTTGGCCATGTCGCTGTCTCGAGGATATTTCTCTTTCCTTTTGAAAGTATCCGCGAGTGTTTGCTGCTTCGGTGTCTTTGCCTGTATTGTTTGAGTGAAATCACTGTATTCTTTGAGTGTTTGTTTGTTATTTGCCATATCAAATGAGTATTATTAAATGCAGCTCTTTTGTTGCCCTCTCATGAAACGGTCGTACATATATATATATCCGATCCCTAATCGGGATGTAACATCCGATTCCGATCGAGTCTGAAACCACGTGATCGGCCCGATTTCCAGTCACGTGATCAGATCAGAACTTTTTTCACTTTTATCTCTGAGCTGCCAAGGCTTCAGGGCAGCAGCTGTCCACTAAGTAGTCTTTGCTTAATGTGAGGCAGCAAGTTTTACTAAACTTAGTCATCCATCACTTATTTGTGCTGAGCTTAGCCGTCCTTACTCTCGTGAGGTGACAAATGTGTGAATATATGTGCATGTGTTAAGGATATTAACCAGAGGGCAAAGCAGCCTGGCAGACTGATCGACAGCTAAGAAAAGAAGACGGCAGTGAGTGAGTTTCTCGAGATCTCTATATGAAAGAGGGGCTGTAAGAGGGAGACGAGATAAATCTGATGCTCAAATGTACAGTATGAAACAGAACAAGAAGTGAAGAATCATACTCACACTACAGTAGACTATGCATTCACATGCACTCACCATAACAGAATCAAACACTCATTAATACACAGATCGACGGTGGATAATCTCTTAAGATTAGATAATATTTCGCCCCAAAATATATTTAAATGAAAGACAGCAGTAACGTTCCAGAATTTAAACACCAAGTGCAACCGATATGGCACTCAGTAGAGAGTGTACCTCTGCCAAGGCCCAACAGTTGCCCTTATTTCGATGAAGCCAAATTCAATAACAGATAAAACATAATTCCCTCAGCTAGATCTGGATTTTGATTTAGATCTGCCTCAAATTGTAGTCAACCAGCCATCAAAATACACCTGATTTCTTATAATCAGATAATAATAAGATATTAAGATCATTGTTGGTTTGGGTCTGTCCATAAGGTTTGTTGAATATTCAATACACAATAGCCTTAACCTATTAGCCAAAACCTGCACAAACAATTGTTTCCTAATTAAGACCACTTTTTTAAATTAAGTTATACTCACTGATACACTAAATGCAACCAATCAACTGTCAGTGAGATGCAGAACATCAGCCAAACTACACATGCGTAACTTGTGTTGATCTTTACAGTCTTTATTGATTTGAAGGTTTTTATATTTGGGCTATCCTTACAGCCTACAATAAAGTATTGTACTTAATTGAAGTTTTGGGATACTTGAATTGATGTATTTCCATTTCATGCTACTTTATCTTATACTCCATTACAATTCAGAAGCAAATATTGTACTTTTTTCTTCCACTACATTTATTTGATAACTTACGTTCCCAGTCAGTATCAACTTAATAACTAAACTTGCATTCAGTTTTTTTTTGTGTCTTGTGTTGAGTTGTAAAGTCTTTCTATTTGTAAAAACAAAGCAAAAATTATTAATCTGCATCTCATAATCTGATGTGATATTTAAGACATTGTGTATTTTGGTGAACTACATATTTATGCAAATTGTATTTATATAACTACTACAGCTACTAGATAACTTATTAATTAATTAACTTTTATATCATACAGTGTATTATATTTACCTTCTTGATTTGTATTATGGTATAATTAACAAATATTTTTGATTTCTTGATTCATTGATAAATCGTTTGGTCTATAAAAAGTCAAAAAGCTCAAAGCAACACCTTTAAATTGCTTCTTTTGCCCAACAAACAGTCCAAAACCCAAAGACGCTTCATTCACTGTCATAAATGAGTAGAAAACTAGCAAATCCTTATATTTAAAAAGCTGGAACCAGTAAATTAGTAAAGAGTACTATTATTATTACTTAAATGATTAATCGAAATGATTTTCTTTTGCTCTATTTATTGTTGTAGCTTTACCTGGAACATGCAAACTTTGCAAAGAAAGTCTGCTGGTGGACACACACAGCAAAAATGTGCCGAGCATATAAAAATGTGCATTTTTGCATATTTCTATCATTCACCTCATCATTCACCTATACCATTTTGCTGGTGAATATTTTACTCGTAGTTTTATATCAAATTGTATCCATTATAATTTAATCTAGGATGAGCAGATGCTCATTTTCCATACTTTTACCCATTATATTTTTTAAATTATGCCTTAAAAACAGAGCTCTAAGCGAAATGTATTACAGTTAAGACAGACTGATCAGAGGCAGAGCATATAGTTGATATCTCAAAAGTGTTCTTGTTTTGGCCAAAAGAGGAGGCTGTCTCTACAGCAGCTGCAAATCCCCCTCACTCTACTGGAAACAACTTTCTTGCAGCGCAACTTTTACAGAAAACAACTGCAGAAGAGCCAGCAAGCCTCAAGTGAATCCACATTATCATTTTTAAACCAGGTGAATCGGATTCCTATTTTTTTTTAAAGATTAGAGAGGAAGAATGAAAAGTTAGGAGTGAAAAGAATAAAAGTAGTTTGTTGTATAATGTAGTTGTTTTCTTTATCACAGTATGCCTTTTAGTAAGTGGTAGAATGCATCTAAGTAAGTTTACAGTCGTAATGTACCTTAATTTGAGGTACTTTGATTTATGCTTTATATACTGCCTGGCCAAAATGAAAAGTCACCACCTGAATTTAACTAAGCACAGGTAACAGGAGCAGTGATTAATATGTTTCAGCTTAACAAGTTACTTAAGCCCAACTGATGCAGTGAGTATCTTCTCATTCCTTAAACAACCATGACAGAAGACATATCCTGTGGTCGTGGAAAAGATGTTACTCTGTTTCAGAAAGGTCAAATTATTGACCTGCATCAAGCAAAGAAGACAACTAAGGAGATTGGTGAAACTACTAAAATTGGGTTAAAAACTGTCCAATGCATTATTAAAACCTGGAAGGATAGTGGTGAACCATCATCTTTGAAGAAATATGTTCAACAAAAAAACTTGGACGGATTATTTCTGCTGTATTGAATTTTGGTGTGGGCAGTTTTTGTTGGATACTGTCGTGGACAACCAGCCCGATGCAGCACATGTGCATTACATGAAGGTTCACTTCTGGTTTGCGTAGAGGTGAGCCAGAGACCTTCTTCAGGATCTTAAAGATAAACTGGAAAAGAACGAGTCCAGCAGGGTCGGGGAGAAAAATGAATGAGTGAATATTGTGTCGTCTAACACAATGTTTTAAATATATTTACAAAAGAGGAAAACTCTAATAACTCAACTTTTTCTTTTAAGACACCACTCAATAGGGATTGTATTGCCTCAATTTACTATATTTACCATCAACACTGATTGGGATATCTACATGAAACATGGCAAATTTCTCCTTTAAGAAAAAAACACTTATCAGAGAGGCTAATCAGAAAAAAAGGCTTCAATTTGCTAGGGAGCATAAAGATTGGACTCTGAAGCAATGGAAAAAGGTCATGTGGTCTGATTCACCCTGTTCCAGAGTGATAGCCACATCAGGGTAAGAAGAGAGGCGAATGAAGTGATGTATCCATCACACCCAGTGCTTACCGTATAAGCCTGCGGGGAACATGAGACATAATTTTCACACATTGATTGGCGCCCAGGGAGTCCAGACCTTAACCCCACTGAGAATCTTTGGGATGTGCTAAAGAAGATTTTACGCTGTGGCCCAACTCTCCCATCATTAATACAAGATCTTGGCAAAAAGATAATGCAACTCAGGATGGAAATAAATGTTGTGACATTGCATAAGCTTTTCAAAATTATGCCACAGCATATGCATGCTGTAATCAAAGCTGAAGGCGGTCCAACACAATATCAGAATGTGTGACTTTTTTTTGGCCAGGCAGTGTGCTTCTTTTCCACTACATCTCAAAGACAAATACTGTACACTTTTACTCTGCTACATTTATCTGACAGTTTTACTTACTGATTACAATGTTTAATCTCATTCCTGTCAAGTGAAAACCATGTATCTCCAGATGTGTTGATTTTGGATGTTTGTGATAAACTGAAGGATGAAATGTTCCTTTGCGAGAAAATTACCCTACTTCTAAACCTAACCCTAATAAACCATTTAACAACCTACTTGGACTAAAATCCCTCATCACGAAGCTGAAAAAAGGCTGTTTTCTAACACCATGTAAAGTTGACTCACAAGACAGCCACACTCCAAATATGTGATGATCTTATATGATGCATTGCTATAGATGAAACAGCCAATAATATATAAAGTAGTTAAAATTAACTCCCACTTGGAATTTTTTTTTTTATATCAATTACTATGTTCAAAAAAACACTAAACAGACATTGCCCCCGTTTTTATTCATATATAATAATATTGGATGATGAATTATAATATATTGACTGGCAAACTGTAAATGTCCCCAGTTTTAATTTCAGAAAGCAGTCATATTCGAAATTATGATGGTGTTAGAAGGTTGAATAAATATGTGTACAATTCATATGTCTCTGTGTATAGTTTCAAAAATGTCTCCCTTTTCATAGTCTGGTTGTAATACTAGTTATCAAGCATCTACAATGCTATTGTGACTCTGCACCCAAGACAGCTTAAGACCTATTCACACCTAGAATCCACCTAGCCCTAACTACCCACATGAAGGACGGTTGGGTCAATGACTCCCATGTGGCCCCAACAACTCTGAAACTCAGAGTTTACATGCCACTTTGACGACTCTGTAAGGACACAATCAGACAGGGTTTGAAGTCTGCAACTCCTGTCCAGTTAGTTAGAAAAGAAGAAGCCAACTGGATGAGCGGTAAAACATCTTTAAGAAAATGAAACAAGTCCAGTTGCCTATAATATAGCACTTAGAATTACCATGACCTGGATGCCTAAGAACCTTCATCAATTGTAAAGTATGTTGTTACACACTTTTTAGCACAAAGTAAAAAAAAAAAAAAGGAATTTCACTCAATTATTACTTTCAAAAGAAGTGACTTCCATCTTTGAAATGTAATGCTACTGATAAAAAGGCAGTGATGTAAAATTCCCCTGACCCTGATAAAAACAGCGTTTATTACTGCAAATGATCCTTTTAATATAAGAAAGGAGCAGAACTCAATAAGATACTGACACTTGATCTTATTTATTTCCCAAAGAAAAGCTGAGAGGATGCTGTTAAACAGAAGTAGAACATTTTAAACACCAAAGCAAACTTTCTCCATTACTCCACTCCACTTTTACTCTTATTCATCCTCACGGTACAATGCATTCACACATAGCACACGTACACACACACATACACACAAATATAGTCTCTATAGGTTTTGTGCTTGTCGACTTTAATCCTGGCTGGTTTATTCTACTCTGATCAATGACCAAAGACTAAGAAGTGATCACCCAGCTGGAGGAAAATCTTGCGTTAACATCATCCCTTTTCCTCCTCTTTCTGCCTCTTTGTCTCTAATTCACCTTAATTTAATCCTGATAGCATCGAGTGCTGTCGGCCAGCCTGGCAGAGCTGTAAGTCTCACAGTACAAGTAGCTTTCCTCCAGAAACATTTTGCTGACGAGGAGCACGGCTAAAATATGGCCTCTATTCCCCCACATGGCTGCATGGGGGTCTGCTTTGCATTTTAACAGAGCTTTGGTTTATTCTGCTTGACACACATGGGAAGAAAATCACACAGCATCGCAGAGTCCTCCAGAGAAGATAAAAACTGCTTCTCTAACTGAAATTCAAGATTTACCAGACAAATTAGCAGTGATTGTTCAGGTAAAGCAGGGCCATGTGTCACTGTAATAGGAAAAAAGATAAAACAAATATTGGTAACTTGGTAAGACTAAAACCAGATACCCAGATAGAAATAATAAAAGCTGTTTAAGTAAAGCAGGGCAATGTGTTACTGTAATCGCACTGTTTACTCAAAGATAAAATAAAGCAGGTTCCAAAAGGGAAAAGTAGAAGGAAGAAAAAATAAGAAGACTACAACAACCTTACAAAGAAGAAATGTCTTGTAACAATACAGCTTTAACGGGTGGTGAAACAACAACCATCTTTACCTTACATCAGCAAGAACACAGAAAAGGTTGTGGAATGCAACTTTCCCATTTTCATTGTTAATTATTTTTCCTATTTGATCCTCACTTCTAAAAAATGTGATCAAAAAGTGAAAATTCCCACAACAGCACTGGTTGACATCTTTAAGTACTTGTTTTATCCAACGTAACAGATAGAATAACTACTTTAAGATTATTTAGAAAAGCAGCAAATCCTGACATTTTAAAGCCATTTTTTGGTGTTTGCTTGATAGTGACTTACATGGAATTGTGGCATGAAAAGTGCTTTATATATGGTAATATTCTGCTGTCTGGCATCTCTCGCCCCTCTCCCTAGATCTCCACTATCTTGATGAATTAAGAGTTAATTTCAACATAAAGACGAACCAAGCTTGAATGAGGTATGTTTATCATTGATAATAATAAGTGCTATATCATAGGCAACTGGAGTTGTTTCAGTTTCTTGAAGACGTTTCACCTCTCATCTGAGAAGCTTCTTCAGTTCTAACTAACTGGAGGGGAGTTACAGGGTTTAAACCCTGTACGGGTGTGTCCTTACCGAGTCAGTCGCCCCATTCACACAGGAGAAGACGCATAAAAGCTGCATAAAAGCCGCAGCCGTGCTTCGCCAATTCACCTCCAGTGATTCACACACAGTTGGAATTGAAGAAGCCTCATGGATGAGAGGTAGAAGGTCTTTAAGAAACTGAAACAACTCCAGTTGCCTAAGATATAGAAATTAGAATAACCATGATAACAGAGAATATTCATCAACATGAATGAATCAAGCATTTTGAGGGACGTTTGTTGCCTGGTTGGGCCACGCAAGTCCATAACAATACTTAAGACAGCCTTCCCCATTGTCTTGTAAGATAACCTGATGAAGGTCTAACTACCGAACCATTGTTGTCAATAAACTTAAATGCAAGGGAAGTGAACGGTGTGCGGGAGTCTTTTTCCTGATTTTGTTGGCCTTCGGTCTTCTCCTACGTATGTCTCTGTCGACATTAAGGTATGCAAAAGCTGCACTCTGTAAACTCACAGAACTGAAATACAACCTCTCCCTTTCTGAATTCAAGTTTCTTTCTTTTACTGAACTAAAGCGCACTTAATTGCCTCAATATTTAATTCCAACTCAAGACAAATCAAATAAAACTCACCAACAGTGTGAAAGTGTTCCCTAGTTTGTGTGGATGCCCTGACCCCTACCCTGTCCAACACCATCAGCCAGACCTTATTGCCCAACATCAATGATGGACATTATAGCAGCAGATTCATGTTCATGGATTTGGATGTTCCTGTTAACATATGGGTGCAATGGTTGGGTGTCCACTTTTGGTCAAAGAATGTATCTTGAGCAGGGAGAAAGAGTGACACCTGGATCAAAAAAGCAATGTCTGAACATGATTAGAAACTGAAGTTTGTTTTTATTTCCACAGGTATCTTGCTTATTCAGCTACTATAGTATCTCAGACTCTCTCCTCTCCCCTCCTGGCCCCTAAATAAGACTCTTATCCTTTATAAAAATGATGTTAGGGCGCTGCCTCGGACAACTGCTCCCCTGACTTCATTTGTCTCTTGGCAAGTTTGATGGCGCTGCATTTAAAAACCCATTCAATCTTATAAACCAAAAATTAAATGTAGTCGACTGTGATGGGCACTCAGTGCATCTGCTATTTATATGCTAATGTACACTCAGCCTGCCAAGGTCTGGCAAATTATTACTGCACAGCCATAAGTCAGGTGTATGGCAGAGAGGGGAGGTTAACCATCACACACAGTCACACACACACACACACACACACACACACACAGAGTGAATAGATTATTTCAATCTACATTTAAGGCTAAAATTGAAAAATGTCTTTTGGGAATACTCTAATGCCACCATTATCGCAAGACATTTTCTTTAAAAGACAGCAAGTGAAAAACGCTTTATCAACACATTATACACAAATGTATTTATAAACACACAGTAATCTTCGTGAGGATACTACACATAAATTACACATGCATGCACACGCGCACGCGCACACACACACACACACACACACACACACACACACACACACACACACACACACACACAGATGTGAGACATTTAGGTGTAACTTCCTGATCTTGTACGCACCCCAAAAAATCAGCACCCCTGATTGCTAAGGAG
>OMLP01045024.1:0-12603 GCA_900302685.1 Spondyliosoma cantharus | reverse complement strand
ATCTGCTATTTATATGCTAATGTACACTCAGCCTGCCAAGGTCTGGCAAATTATTACTGCACAGCCATAAGTCAGGTGTATGGCAGAGAGGGGAGGTTAACCATCACACACAGTCACACATAGGAGGAGAAAAAGAGTGAGGAGTAGGAAGTGAAACCACAGGGATAAGGGGGAACGGAGGAGACGAGAGGAGAGGAGAACATGAGGAGGTGAAAAAGCCTTAAGAGATGTCTCCATTGTCTCCCTGACAAGTTAATAAAGCTCCACAGCTGGCTACACACACACACACACCACACACACACACACACACACACACACACACACACACACACACACACACACACACAGATGTGAGACATTTAGGTGTAACTTCCTGATCTTGTACGCACCCCGAAAAATCAGCACCCCTGATTGCTAAGGAGATCAAATACTTAAGAATGGAAAGTTGTTGGTGGTGAGGGTCAAAGGTTAATCCTGATTTTAGCAGCTGCATGCAATAGATGACTAATATCACTTTCACATCAAAATGATTGCGTATATGCTGTTTCTTTAAACACAGGTAAACCTGTTCAAAGTAAGCGTTTGACTTTGTTTCCATTGCCAGTGGACAAGTTTGCCCTTCTTCTTTTTCTTCTGTTTTTTTCCTTGTGTATCATGTTCTTTATCACAGTTGCACCAGCAAAACATGGAACATCAGAAAGCAGCAGGGACTGTACTGCAGTTGATTAGGACAGGGTAAAGAACCTGTGTGCGGAAGTTACTGCATGACATCTGCCTCAGAACTTTAAAGGTAAAAACGGCCAAAATATGGGTGTAGGATTTATAACTAACAAGTTTAACATATAAGCAACTGTGTCACTAGCATCTACACTAACCAGGCCTCTCAGGATAATCCAGAATCAGAAATCAAAGTTTTGGAAACAGCTAATTGGATCTCACCACTGTAGTGTTCTCAAAAAACTAAATATACACCTTTTTGATCACAAATGGGTTTAGCTCGATAAATCTTGGGGGCCAAACCCTTTCTGGATCAGTCATCTACTGGGAATTTTTGTTGTTGTTTTCATTGAGTTCTAACAATATTTATTATTACATTGACATTTGGCTTCTGTATTTTCCTGTTATGTGTATTTGTATGATGTAAATGGAGGGATGGGTGCTGCACACTAGTTTATGTTACAAATGCTGTGATATGTGGCATTAGGTGATGCTTTGTTTTCTTAAAAAGCAAAAAGAAATAAAGTCAAGTATAGAGTATTTCTGTACTATTATAAATTAATTTCAAATAATAACCAGCACTCTTAAATGCAGGTCACATTTTAGCTATTGCACCAGTGAGGACTGATGCAAATATTTGGCAATCATCTTCTGATCAAGGCCTGAGCAGATGTGGTACAAGCTTACAACTTCCTGCCTTTTTATAATCTTTACTGATTTTTACAAATTTATCTGAGTCCTAAATTATTTATGGTATAAATGACAGATCAATTTGTGGCTCTGTTTTCATCATTACCATTGTGATATTATTACTATACCATTCTCTCCAAGTCCACTGTCACTGATTGATTTCAACATATTTACAAAGTAATTAGGTCTAAAGCTTCCACATAGTCTGACCTGTTCAGGCCTTGATTTGCCAGAACATCCCACATCTCTATGACCACCTTGCAATCCTATTCATTACTACCCTGAAGGATCCCAGGGGATCCTTCACTAATGAGAAAAAAAAGCTTTCCACTCCCCTCGCTGCCCCTTTATAGCTTCTTTTCCGCTGTTTTATCCCATTATACTCCTCAACCCCCAACACTCCCAAACACACAAGCCTAGGCGCACCCTTTGTCTCTGGGGAACAGTCAGCTTATATGATGTATAGGGTGACATCTTTATGTCACTAACCTAGCCTGGCAGGTCTATTAGCCAGCCCAGAGCTTCCCTAACCTTTCGCTGTCAACAAGCTTATTCTCAGCTGCCTAGTTTAGTTCCTCCTCCCAGCCTGTCTCAATCTGTGATCAAAACAGTCATTATGATTTGATATTACACTCTTGCCTAGTAGCAGAGTGAAATTACTTAATTCTATTCTTCATTTTATTGGGGACTTGTGAAATCTCTGGGATGACGTCTGGAATGTCCTCAAAGGTGCGTGAGCCCTTCAAAGAGCCCTGGGAGTTTGTGGAGCCAACTAAACCAGTTTGACCCTTTGGCCAGTGATATGAGACTAATAATGGGAGATCTCTGACATCTGCAAAAATGGTGTTATGAGTGTTACGATTACTGAGTATTGCTCGAGTTGACAGCAAAAACGCCCGTTACTGTAAGTGCAATAAAACCTCTGCAGTATCCATACACCTGTTCAACAAGCATAAACATGTAGAAAGCGAGATTTTAAAACAAACAATGTAGCCGTACGCTTAAGCAAAAGTGGCCTGTATGTAGTAACTGTTTAGCTTTGTTCGTCACGTACCACTAACTTAAAAATGTGTCAAACTAAACTCATTCCAGCTCCTTCACCCTCTACCAGTAGTACCTATAGGCACATCACAGAGGCAGGAGGACTGATACTGACCGATATTTTTAAGCTTCACAGTATTTTGGTGTCAGGGATATAATTTATTAGCATTTTGACGTTGATGAGTTAATAGTGATTTGCTGTTATAAATATTATGTTGCTGCTTTAAAAACAATAAAGACACATGGAACTTTAGGTGCATCTTTTGATTTGTTTACAGTTTTAGTGGTACACTGCAGAAACAGATATCAATGATATCAAATATAAACAGAAGCCAATTAATTGTTAATTTAAGAGACCGGTCTTATGTGATATTTTGTATGTTACTAAATAGAGCAAAAGTAATTTAATAGAAAAAAATGCTGAGCACACAGTATTTATTATCTGACTACTTGATTAATTGCTAGACTATTCAGAGGTATACTAGATTCTAAAAGTAGTCAACTGCTGCAGCACGAGAGAGCATAAAGGCTGTTTTTTTTGGCCTTTTTTATCTGTGATAAAAAAGTGAAATTCACTAAGCTTTACTTGTGAACACAGATAGCTTGTTAGCCTTAGCTATCATAGTAGCTTCCAGTTAAGTGGGCTTGTTTAACTAACTAGGCTTGCTTCAGCTCCCTTTTTTACCCATTGTCTTATTCTTTACTAAAATTCTTTCCCCGGTGCAATTACCATTCAAGTGTTCACTACATGTATTTCCACACTTCCAACCAAATACTGCGGTACAAAAACACAAAGCCAAGATTCCCTGAGAGCATAATGTGTAGTGAGAGGGAAATAGAGGCAAAGAGAGCAAGAGGAAAACATATATCTTGTGTACAGAAGGAGACACATTCAGAGAATGAATGTACTAATGAAAAGGAGGGAGGGTTGGCGGAGAGAAATAGAGGGATAGTCTTTCTTTGTTTATCTCCAGTGAGAAACAGGCGGCCACATCCATTGTGCTCTGATAAGATGGGTTATCAGCAGTAAACAAGACCTGGGCCTGTATGAATGGAGCCAGGAGTGACTGAATACACTCTCAAAAACAGATATGTTCAAATGAGTCTGCATGTCTTATCCTTTCCTAAACACAAGCCCATATTTTCAGGTAGCAACACTCAGCGGATGCATATGGGATTCTCCTGGTCAAGGCTCTCACTGAAAACTCCTTTCAAACATGTTCACCATTCCTAAAAGTTTGAAAGACAAGACACTGTGAAAGCTGCCCAATTCCTGATTTAAAGGGAAGCTTTATAGAAAGATACACAATTATTTTTCTCAATGGAATAATATAACAGTCTTTTTGTCAATCTGTGTCAGCTGTTTGTTTAGCCATCGTGGGCAGCCAAACTTCTACAGTAACTGCCACAGCAATCCAATGTTGTTTTACAGAAGAATCATCCCAATGAGTGGAACAAAGAAAGATTATTTAAAAAAAAAAAAAAAACACTTCAAAATTGGGACCAAATTGGTACTCTGTATTGGTATCAACAGATACTCTAAAACTGGAATCATCAGGAGAAAGTTAAAATGTCTGCTTCGTGGTTGTATGTCTCCATGTACCAGTCAAGTTGCAGTTTACATCAATGTCTGTCAGACTCATATATTAAAGCATGTGTTGTGAAGACTATACAGACATTTAATCAAATCTTTTTACAGACTTAAACACTTTTTACATTAAATACAAATGATGGCTTGTAGCCCCACTCCACAGGCGCTTTTCCAAGGTGTTCTTAAAGTGACAACTTTAGTGACAAGTCTCTGTGTGATCAGCCCGCTAGAGACTATTTTACAGAGAAGTACAGAGGACTGATAGAGAGCTTTGTCACATGCAACAACAACAGTCACCTGGAGCTCAATATCAGCAAAAAGTTTTGTTCCAAGTTCGAAGAAATTCCTTCCAGACATTCCTGAAATATTGTGTAAACAAGAATGGGAAGAACCTCAGGTCAATGTGAGCTTGACCTTGGACAACCAAAATTGAATCAGTTCATCTCTGGGTCCAAGTGGATGTGTGTGCCAAATTTAAGGACATTTCCTCGAGTTGTTCTTGAGACATCACGTTCAAAAGAATGGGATGGACAGCAAACTGAAAACACAGTGCCTCCAGTCACCGCTATTGTGTGGAGGCATAAAGTGTCAAATTGCTTCATCCCTACATAGTATGAGACTTGAAATGTCCTGGAGGTAAAATAACACTACCTGAGCAGATATAATGGAGCTGGCAGATCAGCTACACTTCGCAGAGACGTCTGAGAGGTTGCTCAGTGTGGCGCCTCCTAAGGGTGTCAGAATTGTGTGCTCCATTTAGGCACAGGCATCACTTACAGTTAAGATCAGACACTAGATGGTGTAATTTAAACAAATCTCCTGTCATCATATTGGCCTAAGCCTATGGCTGATGAAAGCAAATTTAGAAAGTAGGAGTCTCAATGTAAAGTAGCTGTTTTTCATCTAGCTAGTTCTACCAGCTACAGGGCTGGAGATTTACATGACTAAATACCTCATTGAAACTAAGACCATGAAAAGCCTTATTGGCTTGCTGTTGGAAAAGGAATTTATCTAAATATCTAAATACACCAAACAATCAAATATTAGTCCATGAGTCCACACTCTCACCAGTCAGCTATGAAACAAAAAGAAGGCCTTTTTTTATTTCAAAAGTCTTCCAACTTCATGGAAATGCTTTTTCAATCAACCCTCCCTCTGTGTTATTCTCTCATTCAATAAACACACCTTTCTATCTGTCTCTAAAACACTCCTCTCCTCTCTCTGCAGCTCCCCCGTTATGGGAGACTATATTGAGAGGCCCGCTGAGAGAGAAACCAATCGTGTGGTGTGTAAGCGGCGCGATAGAGAAGGACCCAGTAATGGAAGGCCTTTTAAGGCTAAAAAGGAAAAGCTAATTATGATAAAGGGGCTGTAAGTTGTGTGGTTATCACAGTGCTGGGCCTGCTGGTGCAGCAGACTGGTCCCTGACAGTGATAACCAGGCAGAGCGAGACGCCCGGCGCTCTGTCACTGTCACTCTGCCGCTCTGTTCGGCTAAAGATGGATTCACACCCTACAACTTTTATGTCTTTTTTTCTTCAAAGGCATACAGCAGTTTGCTTTCATTGGTCCTTAAACACCTAAAATTGCTGTCTGCTGTCTGCCATCCGGCTCTTGGATTTTCTTCATAGTTTCTTTTTTCTCAGCACTGCAATTATGCAGAGGCAACCCATCTCTAAAACACAGACAATTCAGCACTAATCAAACCTTCTCAAATAACTTACAATTTGAATATGAGAGTTACCAAATTACAACCTTTATGACGAGAAAGGTCTGATAAGTTTGTGTCTCTGTTTTGGGCTGGCTCAAACAACAGCAGAATGATGATGCTAAGCTAGATATAAAGGCAGCCAGATAGAGATATCAGCTGTCAAGCCATAGGGCACATTAGTGCCAGTGAAGCGAATGAATGGGTAAATCCTCCCCCTTGTTCCCCAATTTCTTCTCTCTGTCTCTGATGCATTATGCATTATGGCTGTGCCTTGCTATCTCACCTCTCCCAAATGTCTTTACTATTAATATTTCCATCCGGCCTCTCTCTGTCTCTATTATGATACTTCCCTCGAAGTAAGAGAACAGGAAGAGGATACTCTTTAAAGCCATGCAAACTAATACACAATAATAACAATGGGGTGTGTCGATAAGTCTAGGGTGTATCATGGAAAGACACAAATTGTAATGGTCATTTAACTTCCATGCCTTATGCTTAGGTAGTTGAGAAATGATATATATGTATATATACACACACACATATACATATATATATATATATATATATGTATATATATATATATATATACATACGTGTGCGTGTGTGTGACACTATCAGATACTACAGGGTACACTATACCGTACCCTGCTGTTTACATAATTTGCGGCTACCACTCACTCAATCATTACTTGCCATTTTTAAATGCTATTTTTAACAATTGTAGTTGCCTCCTTTTTTATTTTATTTGATGTGATGTATATTTTTGTCTTATCTATCCTATTTCAATTTGTATTTGTGCCTACGTTTTCTACTTGCTGCTTTGTCTATGTGCTGCTGCAACACCTAATTTTCCTGCGGGAGATCAATAAAGGATTATTTCATTATGTATTTATTTATTTAAACAATTTCAGCCAGAACCCTTTATGTGAGCGAACTATGTCTTGTGGTAGCTTGGTGACAGCATAAGTGGACATTATTGTGAGGTGACTAGTTACCACCAAGTTTTCCACAGTTTAAAGATAACCCGAAGCAGCAAACACCATGCTTCAGTGGAAGCAAGCATATCAAGCAGCAGGACTTTAAATCGCCACTAGATGGTGTGAATGAAAATATGGGTCCCATTTGGAGTACTAATTGAACTAGAAAATACTTCAAAGACACAGATTTGGAGGTGTTCAGACACCCAATTGGTTAGGGGCACAACTACAGAGATGATAAAGATCATTTTTCAGTGAAACACACTGAAGTCTGCTTGATTCCTCTGATCCTCCACAAAGTCCCAACTTGGACTTGTAATGTTCCAAATGTGATTCAAATGAAGAAGATGAAAATGGTGCATGCTCTTTAAGCTCACAATATGCTAAAAAGGGAGAAAAGTCTTTCTTCTTTCAATAAATCACTCCTATGTACATGGAATATCGGTACCACAGGCTACAGTGATGCTGTGGCCCTACATGATTTGTAGTAGGATGCTGCCATCTGCTGGCACTGCACTATACCAACCTGACTGTTGTTTTGTAAACAGTGCCTATGATAAATAGTGTTGTTTTTTTGTTTCAAATTTTCCTAGAACACTTAACATAAATTAATTCTCTCCATAACAGACTGCTGGTTGTGTCTAATACAAGGGTAATGAGATAATCCTAATTTTTGTTTATTTTTTTGGATATGTAACTACTCATTGTTTTAGACAGTCAGGTATACAACAAGCGTTTTTACCTTCATCAACTATTTTAAGAGAAAATCTAGTGTTCTAGTGCTCACCACTTTGCGGACCCTGGTCTTATAGTCGATGTGAAGTTCTTTGTGCTTCTGCAGGGCAGCTTCCAAAGATTGCTTCAGATCCAGTGCTCTCCTTAGTAGCTGCTGCTCAGCACCTGACTTGGTGAAGACCTACAGACAGACAGACAGACAGACAGACAGAAACAGACAAACCTTTTACTGTGACAGTTGGTCTTTCCTCAATAAGATAAGAGAAACAGACAAACATAGTTTGCAGATTGCAGGGGGTTCTTCCAAAGCATTTGTTTGTAGAATATAACTAGGTAGGCTGTCCTTTCATCTCATATAATGTACAGTGCATTCAGAAAGTATTCGCACTCCTTCACTTTTTTCCACACAACGATGCAGCCTCATGCTAAAGTCATTTAAATTATTTTTCAATTACTAGTCACTGGTTTGCTGACCATGGTATTACTGTGCTTGATTGGCCAGCCAACTCGCGGGACCTGAACCCCATAGAGAATCAATGTGGTACTGTCAAGAGGAAGATGAGACACAGCGGACCCAATATTATAAACAAGGTGAAGGCCACTATCAAAGCAACCTGGGCTTCCATAACACCTCAGCAGTGTAACTTGCTGATCGCCTCTATGCCACACTGCATTGAGGCAATAATTTGTGCAAAAGGAGCCCCAACCAAGTATTGAGTGCATAAATTAACATACTTCTCCAAAGGTCAACATTGTCTGTATCATAAATCCTTTTCTTGATTCATTTTATGTAATATTCTAATATTTTGAGATACTGGATTTTTATTTTTATGAGCTATAAGCTGTAATCATCAAAATCAAAACAAAAAAGACTTGAAATATTACATTTTACGTGTAATAAATCTAGAATATATGAACATTTCACTTATTTTATTAAGTTACACAAAAAAATTAACTTTTCCATGATATTCAACATTTTTTAGATGCACCTGTGCATGATGTAAAACATGAGATTCACCTCTCTCAGTTGTCTACACAAGCCTAAGGACGATTTGTTTAAGTTGTTTAATGCTGCTGGACTGTAGATTTCTTCATGAAGGACTGTTGGATTTCACAAAGGATGTGACTTTATGCATGTTCTCGAGCGCCTCGTCTCAGTGCCTCTCTCTGCTCAGCTAATAGAGAGCAACAGTAGCTAACTTTAGTGCAGAAATGGGGTCCACTAACATAAACTAATGACTGGCTTCCAGCACAATACAGAAGTTCCAAAGATCCTCTTTAATGTAATAACCAATGACATGTTTACATATTTGAGCCATGTGTGTTTGTACCAACCTGAATCCAGCCATGCACAGCTGGAAGGTGTTTTGTTTTGATCAGTTTATGGAGGTCTATCACTGTGGAAATAACTGCTTCGTTATCCTCTGTCTCCTTAACTTCAAGACCTGTAAGAGGAAGGGAAATACATTTTAAAAGAACACATTACCAATACAGCAATTAAGCATTTCATCCCAAGTGAATAATTACTGATTACATAGAATTCATAGACTGATACCACTTAATTAACAAGCTTGCACAGTAACCCGCCTTAAGAACAACCTGAAAGCTTGATGAATTTCCAGTATATGTGTTGGGTCAAACATTCATGCTGTAAGCTTCTCATTTATTATACTCTATTACTATACTATACTATTTATTATATATCTTGCTCGAGGACACTTCAGCATGTAGCTCAGTCTCGCCCAGGGGAGCCTGGATTCGAACCAACGACCTTCCGATCACTGATCGAACGGCTCTGTTATTATTCTTATTTCAATTTTGGGGGCATTTTTCCCCCTTTATTAGCTTTAAACTTCTTAGCCACCAGTAGGTCCCATACATTTTGTTTAAACACAAACAGGTAGTTGGAGACAAAAGGACTCAGCCTAAATAAATAGTCTAGAATTATATAAATGAGGAACTATCTGAGCAGAGAATAAATAATCCTAATAAATAGGCAGCATGCTGGTGCAGTGGTTAGCCCTGTTCCAGTCCTGGGTTTGAATCTTGTTGGGGCAGGACCTTGCTGTGCAGAGTTTGCACGTTCTCCCTGTGCTTACATGGGTGACACACTAGGTACTTCAGTTTCCCCCACCATCAAAACATGCACACCAGGTTAATTCTCAAGTCAGTGCCCTCGACTAAAAACACTGGCTAAGATCTGGAGGTGGTCCCCGGGTGCAAGGATTAACCTGTGCCCACTGATACCTCGAGATGGGTCAAATGCAGAGTACCAGTTTTACTATGTTGTAGATGGTATGATATGTGATCAGATAAAGTGCACTGTACTCCTAATCAAGATTATGAATCTGACACAACATTCTGTGCTCACTGACAGTACTTTACAGTTTCAAAAACGTTGTGCCCCAAGATGCCAGTTGATTAGGAATACCTACCTTAATGTATAAAAAATAAATAAATAAATAAATAGTTTGAGTATTTAGAGGTATATAATTTGTAGTGCTGTATTTGTATTACATTCTGCTGAACCGCGTCTCTTATATTTTGTACTTCCCCACATGGAATAAACACATCAACAAAACTGAACATTATAGGCTTCACAAAGCTAAAATATGTTGTGTTACAGTATTAAAAGCATTATAATGTGTGTAAAGTGTCACTTCAGTGAGTTGCACCCACCAGGACTGATGTTCAGGTCCAGACTGTAGGAGTGAGAGATGAGTCCAGAGTTACGAATAAACATGTCTTCATCATCAGCATCTTCCTCCTCTTCACTATTTTCCTCCTCTTCTTCTTCATTGTCTTCCTCCTCCTCCTCTCCCTCCCATTGTGTTGTCTCCATCTCTACCTTCTTTTCTTGCCCCTTTTGTGTCTTCTTCTTCCCCTTCTCCTCTCTCCTCTCTTCATCCTCCCTTACCTCATCCTCAGAACTCTCCTTCACTTCCTTCTCTTTTATCTCCTCCCTGTGGATCCCCTTCTCCTCTGTCATTCCTTTTTCCTCTTTCCCTCTCTTTTCCTCACAATTGCTTTTCTTTTCTTCCCAGCCCTCCTCTCTCTCTTGTATCATTCCTTCTCTCCTGTCATCCCTCACATCTTTGCTGCAGCAGGGCTGTTCACCAGCTGATGGACAATCACCGGCTGGTTGGATGTTTGAAGGGCTACTATTGGTGGTCGGGATGTCTGTCAGGTTAAACTCTGGGAAAAGCAGGCTCATGCAGGATTCCATCTCTGTCAGTGTTGCCTTAATTTCCTGGTATGACTCTGACAAAGAAATAAAAAGTTATACTAATATTTCGTAAAAAAAGGCACATTTTAATGCAAGTTTTTGTTTTTCGGCTCCCGATTTAGAGGGTTTTTTTGTATACAAATCATTCTGCGCTACCAAATTTAAAACAAACATACAAAATGTAGATCCGTTTTCATAAAATTAGATTTATAAAAATATGATTTTTTTTTTATTTGCTCAGGAAACTACCAAACAAAAAAAGACTTTGGGGAGAATGCTGGACTGTCAGACTTGGACAAAATTAATCAAAACCAAAATCTCCAGTCCAGTTCTTCACAATAACAAAATCACTTGTATGTGCTGTATCGCAGGCAACTGGACTAGTTTCAGTTTCTTGAAGACGTTTCAGCTCTCATCCGAGAGGCTTCTTCAGTTCTAACTAAGTGGGGAACCTTCATCAACAAAATCTCCTGTCCTTACTACTGCCACCATTATTATGACTAGCAGGAGTGATGTTGAACAATGTAATATTTACCATCCATGTCTCTGGAGGCTACCTCCACTCTCTCTTTGTAAATCGTCGCCATTCTCCTCTGTCTCTCCTCCTCCCTCCTCCTTTCTGTTACTGTCCTGGCCTCAGCATCCTGGAAGTCCACCTGATAACATGGAGACATCACTCACAAGTGGACCGTGACATGGGAAACACATTCCAAGTAAACAGTAATAGTAGCAGGGGAAAGGACTAATAGTTAACAGAGCAGATTCATATCAACTAGTGGCCTCATTAAGTCAAAATGTGCCTAATAGTTTAGTTTATGACCAAATACCTAGTAAATGTCAACATGCCAACACGCTAAACTAAGATGGTGAGCATGGTAAACATTGGTTGCATTCCACTCTGCCAATTCTGCTTCCTCTTGTCCTCTCTCCTCCCTCCAAGTATATCCAGCTGCAGCCACAGGGCTCTATTTTAACGATCTGAAACGCAAGTGTCAAGCGCAAAGCGCAAGTAGCTTTGTGGGCGGATCTCAGCCGTTGTTGCTATTATGCCGGCGGGATAAATGACCCTTGCGCCCGGCGCAAATCTAAAATGGGTTGGTCTGAAGTAGCTACATTAGTCATAGGTGTGGTTTGGGCGTAACGTGCAATAAACCAATCAGAGCGTCATCTCACATTTCCTTTAAAAGCAGGCGCGCTTGTTTCATGGCGGATTGCTATTATAACGGCGTATTTGCCAGGCGCACGCCAGGAGCGGTTCACAGCCGAGGAGACAGACGTTCTCGTCAGAGCCGTAAAAGAGCGAGAAGTGCCATTGTAGCTTTGGTTAAACAACCGTGGGAGGAAATTGCCACAATTGTTTCTACGGCTGGCATCCCCAGGACATCGCACCAGTGCAGCAAGAGCTACAACAATGTCAGAAGACAGGGGAAGTCCAAGCTTGCTGGCAACAATCGGACACGACGTATAACTTTTTAATCATTATTGACATGAAATAAATGTAACACAGCCGTACAATCAATCAAAACAATGCAACGCAGCTTCGCAGGAAGAAGACCCTGGCCTCGGGAGCAGTGCGCACGGGCCAGCTGAGGAGGGAGCAGCGCAAACACCAAGGTGCAGAGGATCCAGACCCACTACACACCGCGGCAGCAATGTCTCTCAGACTGGAGGACCGCGGTCTCTGAGGTGCATTGCCTCAAGTCTGGAGAGGATTGCTGCAGCCATGGAGCGTGGGCCTCCAAACGCACCCCCTGCTCCTGTTGTGCCCCTTCCTCCTCCACCCACTCATTCTCCATCCACCCGCTCCACTAGGAGCACATCGCGCATTCTCCCGGACCCTCGGCAGATGCCTATCAGAGGGGAAAAGAATTAGTTCTTCTGTTTAAATCAACTTTTCATTTTCCGTTTGTATTTTA
>OMLP01045023.1:3374-17472 GCA_900302685.1 Spondyliosoma cantharus | reverse complement strand
GGCTTCCTCTGGGACCCCTCGAAAACATGCAGAAACTCCAATAAATCCGACATATTCGGGTTTTTTGTGTCTCCCCTCCTTCATGTAACTCTCTCATGTCACTCTCTCACTGAAGTTGGTTCCTTACAGGGAGTTTACCCATAATTCTTACTTCATTCTGACTTTATTCTCAGAATTCTGACTTTTTTCTCAGAATTCTGACTTTGAAGTCAGAACTCCAAAAAAAATCCATGTGGCCCTAATCCTCTTCCGTAGGGGCATAACCTCCGAATACGTCAGCTTATTTTGCCTGACCGACAGTCCACATCCGATAACAGTTTACCACCATAGAGGACGAAGAAAATCAGTACATATTCTCACTTGATGTGCTGGAATCAGTGTATTTTTCCTTTAATAATGATTTACAAATTATAATAAATTGGTTATCAAGATTGTTACTGTGAACTCTACTAAAAGTAAGATGTCACCATAGCAGCTATTTTGTACATACGTAGGCTTTGTGTCAACACGCTCCTAGAAAAATATTACCTAGCATTGTTCCTGTTTATATCATAAAAAGAAAAAAAGGAAGATGCATACTGAAAAATCGCTGCTTGAAATGTAATGTGTCATCACCGTCAAAATGTGCTGATATGAGATGCTGTATGTACAAACACCGCTTTCCAAAATTGAGATTTATAGCATGCAGTGTGAACGGATCTGATCGAGACTGCACACGTGCGTCACAAATGTGATGAGACGAGAATATGAATGTGACGCTCTCAGCTGTAGTGTGTGTAAACACGGCCAATGTATAGTTGGTGTGCATATGTGCGATGGAACAAATAGAAAAGAAAGAAAGATGGGAGATATGATTTTGGCAGTGAGCTGTATATCCTTTCATTATCCAGTTGGCTTTGTGTGCTTCGTTCGGAAGCCAGGAGCAGCCCACGGTGGAAGCCAAGCTGCTCCCTGGTATAACTGCCATGATGGTGATCTTAAAAAGCTTCCATAAAAGCCCTTTTTTTTCTGGACCACTCATTGGCAGCAGTGCAGCTCTTTAGGAAGTGCATTGTTCCATTTCCTGTTCGACAGAAGCCGGGCCTCAGATTAGCGGTTGGCAAAGTAGTTGGTTGAGATTGGTTTTCACGGGCTGCGGCGGGGAATAGCTCCTTCCTGTCGGTACACGTTTATGTCAGCAGCATTAAATATCTCAGAGAGAAAACATGCTGTTATGTGAATGTATGTCATGTACATGGGATTATCTAATTGTACTTAAGCTTTATGATGAAAACTTGTGACCAAATCATCCGGCGACATATCGTATAGCAGCGACTATAATCTCTACCCGTGCTTCCTCCCGTCCTAGGTGATCTGGGTGTGTAACAACTGCCGGAAACAGCAGGAGATCCTGACCAAGCCAGGCGACTGGTTCACCGGTCCGGCTGGGAAACCCGCTGGCCTCGGTTCAGCCATCAGCGAGCCATCTGTGTGCCAAACGCCCGGTGACAAGAAGCTCCGCTCTCGCTCCCAAGCGCCCCCGGGCTCCACCACCGCAATCCAAGACCCCAACCGACCCGGCGCACCTGGAACCACACCTGGCACTGATTCTCGGTCACGCAGCGAACCACCGCGAGACACGTAAGCTGTAGCAAGGACGAAACCTTGCCACTTCCTGTTTATGTTGGTCTCCAGTAACAAACCACCAAGTGTTGTTATCCAACCAACACCACTGAAAACCTTTTAGTGTTATTATTTTCATTATCATTATTATTATTATTATTATTGTTATTATTATCATAGTTGTTGTTGTTGTCATCTGAAGAACCATATAGATGGGGGGACAAATTAAAAGCAAAACCAACATAACACTTCTCTTGAACTCTAATGGATGGATGGCGTTCTTCCAAAAGATATTCCCCGCATTTGGCGAGAGTGCCGTCTAAAGCTCTTTATTTAGGCATGGAATATTTAACATTGCTGGCTTTATCCATCTGCCGGAGTAATGGATTTTGGTCATTCAGACATAGGTGCCTGTTACATAAATATCTGGTACGGCTTTGTTCAGACGTGGCATGACTTTCACAGGAGGAGCTTGAATGCTTGCAAAATATTTTGCACCTGGGATGTGAGAGGCAGTGGGACGATTTTTTTTACCTGCTGCAAGTGTGATGGTTGTTATAAATTATTTTGCATTTGGAGACATGGTGAACAAAATCAATTGGATAGTAGAATGCGTTTCACCTCTGTGACCATAAGTCAGCGCTAATATTAGCAATGAAATGGCTAGAGATGCAAAGTCACATCACTTATTTGTTAAGTAATAAGGGAAGTTGAGGCTAAATGCAGTCTGACTGTGGGGTCTGACATCACATTTACAGCATGTAAAAACAGAATCTATTCATGTATGTGTCTGAAGTTCAAGACCTTGTCTGCCAGCAATTCACACTAATTCTTTTTTTTCTGTCTCCTTCACATATCGATTGCTACCCAGGAGAAATGGAAGGGGAGGCGGAGGAGCTGGTCGCGGAGAGCGCCGGCCAGGTCAGGCCAGACTGCAGACCCAGGTCTCCATGGACCGGGACCTCCGGGGAGAGTCCAGGGAACGCAGAGAGAGCCGGCGGCTGACAAAGGGGCGATCTCTGGAGCACGATCCGGTGGGAGGAGGTGGTGGAGTAAGACGGACAGAAGAGGGGGGCTACCACCACATGGACCACAGCGGTGCCTCCTCTCGCCAATCAGGGCCGGTCCTTCCTGGAGGCCGGGGCCACCCTGTGCTGGGTCGTGGCATGGGTATAGTAGGGGAGGTTGGGGAAGGGGTGCGGCCTGGTCAGAGGACGATAGGTGGGGGGCCACATGAACACGCCCTTGCTCAGCAAGCCCCTCCCCCTGAACTCAGAGAGCCTCCTGGTTTGGGCCCTGGCTCAGCTCCCGGCCAGGGACCAGTAGTGAGACGGACCAAACGGGAGAAGGCTGAGAGCATGCTGCGCAATGATTCGTTAAGCTCTGACCAATCGGAATCTCTGCGGCCACCACCACCGAGGCCCTACAAGTCGAAAAGAGCACTGGGGGTCGGAGGAAAGAGGCAGACCAGCGTCAGCAGTTCGGAGGAGGAGGGAGGGACCACGCCTGAGTACAGCAGCTGTGAGGACGCCGAGATCGAAAGTGTCAGCGAAAGAGGTGAGAGACGATATCAGTCATCACATCATGTTCATGAAAAAAAGTGTGATTGATCTCAGATGGGGAGGGTACGAAAACTATCGACATCTGTTCATTCCATTGTTCATTCATCCATCACATCAGTTATCTGAGGCAATTTGATTTTGAGAAAAATTTGAGTACTGATCCGTCTCACCCCTGCTTTATGACAGTTTCTTACACTGCTAATGCCAAGGAGGTACTACAAGTAAATACAGGTCATCACTAAACATCCTAATAACCACTCGTATCTGTCAGATCACAAGTCAAACGGACATGACATTTGATGCATATGTCGAGAACATAGATATTTCACCACCACTACCTGCAATTTATTTAATTTTCAGATAGTTAAAGGGGCTCTGTGGAACTTCTGCGTTGTGCTGGACGCCGGTTCTCAGTTTGTGTTCGCTGATTCTACTTCTAAACTAAAGTTAGCAAATGTTGCTCCTTGTTAGCAGAGCAGAGAGAGGCACTGAGGCAAGGCACTCGAGAACATACATAAATACACGTCTTTTGGACTGTCTTGGAAAATCCAGCCCGAGTCCTTCACAAAGAAACCCTACACACAAATCATCCACAGGCCTGTACAGGCAACCTAAAGAGAAGGTGAGGGCCTCATTTTTCACGTCACATTACAATTGCTACAGACTGTTACATAGATCCCCTTTGATATTGTTGGTTTTTCAGTGTGAATGTGCAGCAGAATCTAGCATGGAATTGGGACATGTTTTAAAGTTGGTCTTCCTTCACATCCAACACAGAGCAGGAGCTCACTGAAATACAGGGAGATCTATTTGCCTCACATGGAAGCATTCTGAATGTACTGGAGGACCAATAACGTCCTCCCCACGAGTCACTAAATGCACAACACAAAGGAAGATGCTGAATAGGCAACTGTTAGCTAATGCTAAGCTACATGCCACCTTCAGTATCTATGGCAGTTCTACAGACTGACATGTAATGAAGGTGAGCTGGAAGTGAAAAAAAGGACAGAAACAGTTTGAAATTAAAACCGTCCCAGAAATACAGTGACAACCTTACAGCTACAGTTTAGTTTTTAGTTAGTGCTGCAACCAGCAGTTATTTTCATTATTGATTAATCTGTCGGTTAATTTCATGATTCATCTGTTAACTGTTGAGATTTGTAACTGTCAAATTGCTCCTTTTGTCCTGACCAACAAGTACTTCATTTACTGTCATACATGACAAGGAAAAGCAGAAAATCCTTCCATTTTAGGACCTACAACCAGCTAATGGTTTACATTTTTTGCTTGAAAAATGCCGAAAACAATTAATTGAAACTGATCTTTTTCACAGTTATGTAGCTTGTCTTTGATTGGCTTCCTGGGAGACATCATGTGAACTTTTTGCCTTGATTTGAGTTTTTATTTTATTAAAATCCACAAGCCACCCAGGAACAGTGTCTCCTACAAGTACACTGTGTAAATCAGCCTGATTAGGTCATTAGGACGAGGGATATATAACAAAACACAAAACACATCTCAGAATGCACAGAGCCATTTATAAACCTCCTCAACAACGTGCAGTGTTCATTTAAAGAATCCATTATATAATGCCATTTATTTCGCACATTTGCACTTTATGTATGTGTTAAATGTATGAGGTGTTTGAACAGTCCTACACTGTATCATAGGAGGTGAGACTGTCTTTATTCAGACGCCTCTAACTGTCTGGGTTCAGTGGTCAGAGCTGATGTAACCTGCTGATATAAGGAAACACTTTGTCTTAAAGTATTTATTTATTCTGTTGTGTAAAGCTTTTATTCAAATATCAAACATTATGCACCAAACTACTTGAAAACATTGGCATCTTAGAAACTTAAATCATTTCTGTCATCTGGTTGTATTTGCAGAAACATTTCACCTCCTGAAACATTACCTAACTTTTGTGTACGGTGCATGCAGCGGGCCGGAGCTGGCAGTCTGATAATCAGTGTGTGTGTGTGTGTGCGCGCACGTGTGTGTGTGTGTGTGTGTGTGTGTGAGCAAGTGTGTGTATCTGAATGTTTTCCCGAATGTCATATTGTATTGTTTTCAGCTTGGCCCTGAGGGGGGACAAACCCTCACTGAGTGTACATACGTGTGTGTGTGTGTGTGTGTTAGTGTTAGTGTGTCTGCGATGGGGCAGTTTGACCCCACTTGATCTCAGTGTTGACCTTGTGTGGCCTCACACAGCCAACTATGTCCCCAAGCCTGAGAACACACTACTATTCACACTTGAACCTTGTCATGTCCAAGCTGGGTTATGTCACTTCACTGCTAACCGTTGCAAGGCTCTCTGATTAGATCCAAGTGCGCTACAGAATCAAAAAGCTCAAAATGGATAGATACAGGCTATGGGCTGAAATTTGATACAGTTTTTAAACTTATGTGAGCAAATATTAGTGAAAACATTTCCCATGTGCCACAAGTCTGCCCCAACTTAATTTGTTCAATTGTTCAACAGCTGCATTAAAAGTTAGCATTTTGGACAGGGGCGAAGTTCAGGGGAAATCAATTAACTTAATCTTTCCAAAAATAATCTTAACTCAAGGTTCACTCGCTGCCTCTTTCCGTGGTTTTCAGCCATTTCTCACAGTCTTCATCTGCACATTTAGCGTGCATAGCTGACGTCTGCGTGAACTGCAGCTGTTTCTGCATCTGGGATGAAGTTGAAAGCCGTTGAAAAATAAATGTAGGATTTTTTTTTTTTTTGTAAGTCTATTTCCAAAGTTAATACTGGCCTGTCAGTCCTCTAAGCTAGCAAAGTAACATGGTATATAAATTAAGCGCAGCAGAAACATCAGATAGATCGCATCACTCGGTTCAAATATATATCTTTAACCGCGAGTTAGGTTTGAAAATAACAACAGGAACAAACAATATCTCATATATCTCCATGATGCAAATCAACTTCTAGTTGTCTACCACGGATGTGACTGTTGTTGTTAGCGCAATGCCATGGTGATTTGGTCTAGATAAGGAGGTATGATGGTGTTGTTATTATTGTACAAAGTGAAGATGATCTAAACCACATCCAGACACACCTTCAAACAACAGCACAAAACTTCATAGAACTGGCCCATGCTTAAGTGCTTAACACGCTTAAGCAGTTCTGTGAATCTAACCAACCTCATATGAGCATTGATTATTTATCTAAAAATAGACGTGGTTGTACATAGTTCACTATTCTCCCTTTTTTTTTTTTTTTTTTTTACACTACAGCAATCTGTTTCTACCTTATAACAATGACAGTATTTACCCAACACACCGTGCCTGTCTGTACTCGTACTCGCGCAACATTAAAGCAACACTTTCGTTGAAAAGTGTATTTTGTTTTGATGAGAACAAGGGGAGCCTGCGGTACCAGACCCCGGAGCCAGACCAGATGCCCTGACATCGATCAAGTGGAGGTTTAGGATGAGAGTGTTCTGTCAGGCCGGGTTTTTAAACACACCGGCGTGGCAGAGAGACGCTGCTTCCTTTTTTAGCTCTAGACTGAGACCAGGTCAGCTCGCAGATGCGGTTGCTGGCAGCCAGGAAGCGTCCAGGCATGTAAATCATCGTAAGATCAGTGCAGGAAAAAAACATACACACTCGCTCAGAATATGTAGTCAGTCACAGTAAAGTAGATCCTATTATGATCCGTGCAAGAATCCTCCTACACGCACACGCACACACACCCACACACCCACTCACACACCAACAACTCATTAGGAAAAAACACAAGGAGCACAAGAGCACCTTGATTCTCGACAAACATTTTATCTCCTTCGTTGTGTGGTTGTCAACCTTTCCTCGGAGTGGGTTGAGTTAAACTGTAAATTCAGTGCTGACTTTTGATAGCTTTCCTTCCAGAAACACAAGAACACACACTCGCCCATGTGGCCCCAACCACTGCACAAAATCACATTCACGCTCGAGTTATGAAACTGAGAACTCAGTTGTCTATCGTCAGTGCGTTTGCTTTAAGATTACATAATGTCACTACAAGTTGTCACAACTCATTAACCTCATAGCCTCCTGGCTCCTAGGAACGCTTGGCTCTGTTTTACTCTGTGTCATAACAGTGTCGTCGAGGTCCTGCACGCATTTCAACGCCGCCCCCCGGCCCGTGAGGCTATGTTTTTTTTTTTTTTGGGACTAAAGCAGAAGATGGGGATGAAAGCCTCGAAAAAATATTTTGTGTCATTTTCTGAAATATCCTGCTGGACATGAGGAACATGCGCCAGATCCTGCTCAGAGACAGTTGATAACGAAAGAAATGAGAGGTGCACAATTAATCCAAATATAATCAAAATCGCAATATGGAGAAGTGCGAAGTGCAAATAGCAAGAAGCTACAATTTTTGGACAAAGGTAAGCTGTGTGATGATCGCATTATAATGAGATTTCCTGGCCAACAAATGTTGTTCCCCAGATGTAAGAAAACATTTTTGTTGGATACAGACCCTAAAACATGTCTCATCATTGTGGCTTAAAAAGTGAGAATGAAAATTATGATGCAAAATTCCCACAAATCATGAATCATATGGCAATCGCTTCTTAAAATCCACTGACCTGCTTTTTCCGAAGCTCTCAACTGTGTCGCGCTGTGTTCATCAGCGAATGGCGCTAGCTGAGTTGTGACAGAGATGGATCTGTTGACATTCGGCTCTACTGCCAAGTAGGTTTTGTTGTTGGGATTGTTTTGTCAAACTGTTTCAAAGTTAGCCCCCGATGCAGTAATATAAACCTTTGAGGTTACTTTTTTCCAAGGTATAGAATGATTGACCATCTGTCATGTGTTGGCAGGAGTCTGGCCAATCAGAGCAGTCATGAAATGTTGTGAATGTTAAATCAGGAAACAAGTTGTGGGGTGGAACGTGATAGGCAGGCACATCACAAACTTTTGTATACTTAAAAAGAATTTGTTTGATTACAATTTTAAAATGTTATTAATATCCCTTTTAACCATCGAAAGACAGAATAAGTAAATGCAATCATTTTATATGACACATTTTTTTTCTTCTTTATAGTCTTTTTATAGTGCATTATTTAAATACAAATGTAATTACTCAAGTTATAACTGCTTTTTGAGATCAATCATTTCTCAAATTGTACGTCTTCCCTTGGCACTTGTCAGCCTCCATACTTGTAACAGGTGGAAAGCATAGATTAGAATAAAAAAAAAACTCTTTTAATTTTATTACGTTTTTCTGATAGATTGCTTCATTATGACCATCAGCATGAGGTTATGATTTACCAAAGTTTAGATTTAGCCTTTCAACACTGCATAAATCCACAACATCTAATCTGTAAAATATCTGGAAGGGATTTGAAGCATTTTAAAAGGCTTAGCTGTCCTTTGGTAGCATCGCTGCCTCGGCGGACTACTTTGAGGCTGAATCCTGCCACTGCGGTGATAAATTTTCTAATTCTAGCCCAGGCCTGAATATTCAATAAACGTAACCCTCTCCACTGTAAACAAATACCTTCTGAAGAGCCCCCAAATTTGGCCGAGCTGTGTATGAAAGGACTCAGGCTGGTATGTGCTGTGTATACAGCTTCTCCTGTATGCGTGGGTGTGTGTGTGAGTGTGTGTGAGCGAATGTGTCTTGGGGATATGAAAGAGGTCATCATCTCTGCTTCGTGCACGGCATCTGAGCCAGTCTTCTTTTTTCTTGCAGGCGACTGGGAGTGCTACCCACATGACCCCACCGTATGGCATGTAAGTCACTGGTTTTTATTTGTGTCTAATGTTTATCATCCTTAGCCTCAACATTTCTTAATTCAGCGTGAAGCTGTTGCAGATTGTGTAAAGTTTTGTCTTTGACTTTGATTCACCTGTGCGTACGACCGCCTGGGCGCTGTAAGGTGCTGGTCGCTGTGAAGAGATTTCATGTCCTGTGCTTTTTACTTGCATCTCCTGTTGATGAAGTTGTCTTTCTGTCCTTTTTGGGTGAATGTAGTGATGGGAGCTATCACCGCCCGTGTTAACCACGTAGTTGTTTTCTATTTATTCAAAGAATCCACTATGTGGAACACAACTTCTAATGTGCAGATCATCTTTTGCAGGGAAATACCTTTACAGAAACATGTTACTTTTTTGGTATCAAACTTTAATTTGTCCTTCTGAAAATGTCGCCACCTTCGATCCTGTGCGATCCCATTGTAGTAAGATGGAGGGTAAAATGCATCAAATTGAACAAACCCATCATGCCTTAAGTCGCCACTCATCTCCACCAGACGAGCATGCAGCCGCATTATTAGGGAAATTGAAGTGCAGTGCACCTTTGAGCCATATACGTATTTAACAACTATTTTATAAATGCTGAAAGGGAAAGTGCTCCTCAACTGTCATTTTCCATTCTGACGATGGACAATGAAAGTTGTAGAGCGACCAAGATGGATCTCTGCTTGAAAAAGTATCAGTTTAACTGTAGGGAAGCCTCAATATGACCTGCTGTGGCCAAAATAGGTAAAAGTGATCACATTTTCTTTGCCTTTTGTGTAATTTATATGTACATGAAAAAACGTATTTAAATGAAAATACACACGATTTTAGGTAAAGTATGATACCATCAGCATTGTATGCTTTTAATTCAACAACGTTTAAAGCACATTTGAATTTGAATACTGTCAAAATGACCGTCATGGCAGCTCTAGTGTTAAAGGGAAACTTTAACATGCTGATCCAACAAGGACACTCGCACGATTTAGTCAGTCAATACTCTACACTAGACTTCATAGTTTCATGTTCACTGCAGCCGAACTGTTATAATATAAAATATCCCCTAGTGTGTTAATATTTCTCCAAGAGTAGCTGATTTTGTATTCCTCAGCGAGTTGTGCATATATTTGTGTACATGTCCTCTGAGCGTCAGTGTCAGTGCATCTGTACATATCTCGTGTCGTCTCCTGTCGCAGCATCCTGTAACCTGGCAGCCGTCCAAGGAGGGAGACCATCTGATCGGACGCATCACCCTCAGCAAGAGGAGCGCCGCCATGCCTAAAGAAGCCGGTGCTCTGCTGGGGTTAAAGGTCGGAGCGGACAAAGTTTTGCAAACTTTATTCAGTCACTTTTTTCTCCGTCTGATATGACGGATGTGTCACTGATCTCTGCACTGCTCTCTCTTTACTCTCTCGTTCTCTCTCTCCAGGTGGTGGGAGGCAGAATAACAGAGTCAGGGAGATTAGGTGCCTTCATCACCAAAGTCAAGAAGGGAAGCCTGGCTGATGTGGTGGGACATCTCAGAGCAGGTAGCCTGAACCATCACGTGTGTTTCACTGTTTGCAGGACTTGACTGGACAAGTCTTTATGATCCAAACAAAGGTCTTTGAAAACATCACAAATTCTTAGAAAACTGTTTTAGAGGTCTTATTTTTCCATCTTGCATGTTGAGTAGGGCAGAGCTGTTTTACTAAAGACATCTTTCGGGTGTTTTTTTTTTTTTTTTGTAGCTTGATGGTGTCATATGTTTAATACGCTTCATCTAGATTTCCTCAGTTTTGGTATGTTTTTCTCAACGATCATTTTACATTAAATGCAATAAGTACAAATCTGGCATTATTGTGTATATTGTAACAAATCTCATAAAAAGACCAAAGCCGACAATGAACTGATCTACCTAACGAGTATTGTGTGTGCAGCCTGATATATCTAACTTCATTGTGCCATTGAGCTTCATTGTTGTCCATAAACTATTAAAAACACATCAGTGAGTCACACTGTTACACTGGGTGACATGTTCCCTCATTACCAGAGCACACACACACACACACAGTAGTTTATTATGACTCAATCCCACACACACAGCGGTGCTGCCGCGAATACTCACTGGCGCACCAAATGTGTATCAATTTGCAGCTGAAAATAGTCCCCAACAAACGCATGACTCCCTCTGTTTGGGTAACGTTGGCTAAAAGCTACAGCGCCCAGCTGTTTTAGGAAGTGACTCAAGCTTTGTTTGTAACCTGTTTTTAAAACTGCATGTCCTCAACTGGTACATATAAGCTGCATAGGGAAGCTGGAAAGGATTGAGTAACAGATTGTTGGTTTTGGCCTTTAATGGGATTTATCAACAAAACAAAAATATTTAAAAAAAGGATGAATTATCCTTAAATGTATCTTTTTAAAACCTGCAGCCCTCACACCCAACTTGGTGAATATAAAACAGGTTTATTGCTGACATAAAACACGTCAACAACAATTATAAAATACAAACATATGTCTGATTTCAGGGGATGAAGTTTTGCAGTGGAATGGGAAGCTGTTACCAGGGGCAACCATGAAGGAAGTTTACAACATCATCCTGGAGTCTCAAGCTGAGCCTCAGGTGGAGCTGGTGGTATCCAGGCCTATTGGGTAAGTCAGGAATAAAACACACACCTTTCAGTGTCCTTTATTTTTATTTGTGCAGAATGCAACCATTCAGTTCTAAGTCTAAATATTGCATTGCATTGAAGCCTTTGTTTAACCAGGCAGAGTTGAGTGAGGCTCTGACTCAGAGTTGGCTGACCTCAGATAAGACAGGAGACAGGGACGTTTATTTGTATTCTGACAGCGACTGCGCGACCGCATTCAAAATATTAAAAATAGCCAGCCACTACCTGCTACGGGAGTTGCCAAGTTTTCAGAGCACGGCGCTTCCATTTTGTCCCCTTTTAAGCACTTGTGTTTATTTCTAGGATGATATAAGGTGAATTGTTACTGACCAAATAAAATCGTCTATAAACTCCATAAAAGACGAGAGGTGGCTGCGGCAGATATTTTGGTAGACGCCGGTCATTAACGCAGCGCGGTAGGCTGGCCTGCAGTTTGATCGAGTTCTAGAATGTGTTATTCTGAATCAGACATGAGTTGATATGTCCTCTAACGGGACTCTAGTCGACCAAAGATCATTTCAACATCTTTTAGGTTATGTTGATTCTCCTAGAAGCGCTCTGGATGTAGTCTTAACTAGCTTATGAAGCTGCTTTAAATTAAGTAAGTAGATGTTTTGTTTTTTAGCTATGTTCAGGAAATATTGAATTATTCCATGTAGACAGGAAGTATCTATACCTTCTGTCTCTGCCTAGCATTTGTTTAAATGTCTTGAAATCAGAGTTACTGTGGGAGATTTATTGCTACCTATTATATGTTTTTTAAACTGCATTTAGTTTTGCGATTAGGTTCAAACTACTGTAGAATAAATATACATTTTGATAATGATTCTTTGTATGTATTTTAAGTTCTTGAGTAAAAAAAGGGAAAAAAATATATTTTATAATAATTACTTTATTATTTATATACATCACATTATCTCATTCTACTTCAAAAGCAAATGTTTTGTATCTGGGAAAACAAAATAGTTTATTCTTTACTTTACACGTCTGTAATTTCCTAAATATATTTTTCCCATGTCATGTGGTAGCAATTATTTGAAAAAGACAGAAATGTTTGCTCCATTTAAAATCAAGCAAACACTCATCTATCATTAACTTCTCATTGAGATTTTATTATGTATACATGTACAATTGGATGACAGATTTCAGGCTGCTGCATGTTCAGCCGACCTGCTGTGTACTGAGCTAATGACTTTGCAAACAATCACTTGGACTTTTACAGTTTACAAGTTTACATTTTGAACTTCTCTGTCTATATTTGCACATTAGTAGTGACATGCGACATAGTCCAGAACACTTCCAGAAATTAATAGAAAATTGTAAGGTAACTGGAATTGTACTCTGGAGAGAGCATACCTCTGCCAAGGCCCAGCAGTCCCCTATGATTCAATCAAGCCTAATCCAATATTGCATAAAAAAGATCCAGTCTTTTGTTGGGATCTGCATCAAATTATAGAGGAACAAATCTGCTGTGCAAGTTCAGTATTTTTCATAAACTATTGTTGTGCTTAAAATAAGCCCATTCAGATGGGTTTATGTTAGATGTCACAGTAGAAGACTCGCTGTTTCTGAAAGCTCTTGCAGCTTTTCATTAAGATTTAACCTTATTTGCTGTTTGATGGGAAAAAAAAGTTGAATGTATTAATTTCTCTCCAAACACTCGCGAAGGGTGTATAGAAAATATCAGTAAGTAATCTGCCCATTTTATTAGGACCCCTTAGTCCTCTCACGCTTATGGGAACAATTTTTGGTTTTGCTGGTACCATTTTGCATCCCTAAATGAACTAAACTGAATCCTTTTTTAGTAGTGATGCCAATTGATAAACATTAAAAAAAAATACTGACTTTCTGAAAACAGCTGAAATTTTTAATCTCTGACTAACTCAAACTGAAGTTCACTTGAATGGATGCAAAATGGCCAATGGGAAATGTCCATCAATGTTAGCATTGCTTTTGCAAGCTTTTTAAAACTGTTTGTGCAGCGTTTGGAAATCCTCTTTTTCATTCCTGGTAAAGTCAGAGGATCCCACAGTGAAATCCAGCACTTACAGTGTCAAATAAGAAAACGCTTATTTATTTTTACTCTTATTCCCCTTGGTTTGGTAGTTGGGACATTCATTAAGCAAGCAATCTTTGTTTTATTTCATTTACATTTATTTTCCGTTTTTGATTTTGGAATGGGCTCCAAGGCAAACTAGGCTCCATGAAACACTTATCAGTTTAATATTTGTGTTTAAAATCAAATGTTGAAGTATAAAAAGTTGAAACAATTCAATATTTTGGGAGATACGCTTGTTTGCTTTCTTCCAAGTTAAATGAAAAGACGGATATCAACCTCGTGTTTTTCATGTCAAGTACAGCACTGGAACTGAGAGGCAATTGGCTTTGCTGCATTCAGTCTTTATGCTAAGCTAAGCTAACCACATCCCGGCTCCAGCTCTGTACTTGGTGCACAGACATGCGAGAGGCATCCCTTGTTTCATCTAACTCTCAGAAAGAACATGAGCGAATGTTCATGATCAAATGTTGAACTATGAATTCAAAGAAAAATAT
>OMLP01045022.1:5167-16786 GCA_900302685.1 Spondyliosoma cantharus | reverse complement strand
TATTGACAATGTGGGTCTCAATGTCAAACATTGATCCCTCTACATACAAATGAACAATGAATGTAAAAATTAACTATTGTTTTCATTTCAGAAGTAGTTGGAAAGTATGCAAACAGCAGCTTTTATGTGAGTGATCCTCTTGTTGAACATAGATTATTGTTTTATACATTTGCCTGATCATATTGCATTGTACATGATTTGAATTTTCTGTTTTAAGGTTTTAAGAGATTGTGTGCTGCTTTGACTATTATTCTGCATTTTGGTACTATAGACCACCACTTTGGTTCACTTTAGTGGATTATTGATACCCAGCTGTCCGTCAACATGGGTAATCCTGACTGTTCATATCCTGAATGAAGTAGAAAAGTTGAGACAGCTGACAGATTCTTGAATCCAAGACTTAATCTTTATTGTTTTCAAATTTTTATCCATAAGTCATTTAGGGTTTTTTTTAGCTTTCATTTTACAGGGGTGGAACAAATGTACAGCTCCTCAAATTAGTAATATTAAGACATTTTATGGGGTATTTGTACTGAAAACAATTTGAATTAATATTTAAACCTTCCTATCTATTTTTGTGACCAATAAGATCAATCAAACGGGTCAATAACAATGACATATGGACATAGAAAACATAGAAACATTGAACATCAACAGATAAAAAGTAACTAATACTCTGAGGAGTGTTTGAGGAAAATACTTTGTACTTTTGCTTTAGTATTATTTTAATAGTTCCTCTTGTTATTGATTAATATTTCAGTAATATAACTGTATTCGTACCTGAGTACAGATTGTCAGAACTCTTTCCACCACTGCTTTTTTCTAGCTTTCTTTCATCATTGTTTATTTTTTACTCTATTCTCTGCGAATTGGCAAATAAAAGTGATTACTTTGTTTATCAGTGGTTCATTTGTCTTCCTGTTGACCCCGAACACACGCTGGTTTTAAGATCAAAACATGTGTTAATATTCCCCAAATGGTAAATCTGCTTATGGTATCAGTTAGGGAACAAAAGGGTAACATCATTTTGCTGTGATATATTTGCGACACACGACAAATGAAATGTTTGTGTACAATAATCAAGAGCAAAAACAGAGGAAGAAAAATTAAATATCTACCATTGCAAACGTAAATTTGAAAATACAAACCTGTTATACAGCAAATTCAATTAAGCTGATCCTTGCAATATTATTGTTTTACCTCTATGCTCAATTTACTGAGAGGGGACAGAAAAACATGGACAATAATACATGAACAGTTGATCTTTAGAGTGACTTCTTGCACCCTGCTGTGAGCTGGAGGATGTTTTGGGGTTTTAGTGACGTGTGACGCCAGAAGCGGCCACGTGGGGGCGACAAACACACGCTAAATAAAAACAAGTAAACGTACTTTTAAGTGATGGATGTTTTCTAGGAAACACTTTCATTTAACATTCAAATAGCTGTTTAGTTACACCACGTAAAAAAAAACAACCTGTAGGATGTCGGCTGTCGTGTTTTTGTTTTGTTTTTAAACATGAACATGAGTGGTCACAGTTTGAGATAAGTGAGCTCATTTGGTGGTGTGTAAGACGTCAGCAGCCTCTGCTCACTCGTCCTTGCACTGCATGGAGGTCACGCTGAAAAAACAATCATAGCGGCACATGATGAAGGAGGGCATGTGAACTCTTCCGCTTTGGGACACTCCCTACAAAACATGCACACCAATCACAATCAAAAGTGAACAGTTTCTCTAAAGCTGTCTAACCCTTTCTGGTTCTTTCTGTGTCTCTTTTTCAACCCTCTGTTGCTCATTACGCTCAGCTGTCGCGTATAAACTCCACGCTGCTATCTAGCTATGTGACAATTTATATTTATTTCAAGTATTTCCTGGTCGTGGTGGTCCCTGCGGTCTGCTGCTGGAGCTCTACTCTCTCGTGAGGAGCCGCTGCCGCTGCATGCTGCTGCTGCCGCTGCTCTCCTGACCGCGTCCATCTATGGCGTCCGTGTACAGCGGATCTCATACCCTGAGCAAGGATGATGTGAATTACAGAATGCATTTCCGAATGATAAACGAGCAGCAGGTTGAGGATATCACCATAGACTTCTTTTACAGGCCGCACACGATAACGCTGCTGACATGCACGGTGCTCAGCTTGATGTATTTCGCCTTCACAAGGTAAGTCGCTCGCAGCTAACGTTAGCTCCGAGGGCTAGCTGCAGTTAGCCGCAGTGATGCTGTGACAGAGCCAGGTACACAGGGAGGGTTAGCTAGCGTTTAGCTCCTGTTTACTAGATTTGTGTCACACAAAGGAGCTGCACATCCGCACACAGGCGCTGGAATAACTTTCTAAATGATGGCTGCTACATTTTGTCGTCATTATTTTGTTTACCTCGGCTAATAAAAATCAGTGTTTTGTGACGTTGGTCCAGTGATGAACAGTTTCATGTGCTGGTATTAGCTACGACAATGTACCTAGCTAGGAAATGAGTCATAATGTTGCATTTAAAGTAATTTTCAGCTTTACAGAAAACAATTGGCCTCACATATCTAACGTTAATATAATACAAACCCTGATGTGTTTGCAACTTGAATATATGTCATGCATTCACATGATAAAGTAAACACTGCTTATAAAATGTACTGTTTTTAACATGTTTAGCAGTCTCACTGGTGGTTTTAACTATTTGTTGGGATAAGTTTGTGTTTACCCTGCCTGCAGAGATGATGGGAATCCTGACAGTAATCTCTGGGTGGGGCTCATCCTGGTCATCTCCTTCTTCCTTGTCATCAGTGTATTGGCATTTCCTAATGGTGAGCTACAAAAGGGCACTCGAGTTATAATTTGGTTGTAGTCAAGTGTAGTTACACAGCCCTTAGTTAGGCTGGAGGGGCTTCACAGACATCAGACATGTTAGGACAGCAAATAGTAATGACTACCTTACATGACACATTTAGTTAGAACAGGGAAGGGCCTCTTTAGGAGAGGAATGACTTGAAAATAGATCATATGACCAAATCATCACCAGGGTCATTTTGATATTGTTTATCAGTTCCTTCGAAAGGGATTTTAGCTCCTTCTCAAATCCCTAAATCGCATCTGACACTGCCCATGAAGCAAAAATAAATGTCCAGAGATATGATAAGTATACGTGATAAATGATGCTAAAAAATAGGGATGTATGACAGATTATAGCCTGATTAATTAATGGTCTGATATTGGATTACATACAGATAATATGAAGCCAAATTGCTGTCATTGACCTAACACAATCACAGCATGTATACAAGGGTTGCACAATGTGCACATGTGCAATAATCACATCACAGGATGTGCAATGTCAAGAACGGCAAAAAAAAAAACTCAGACCCTTCCGGCTGCTACTTTTTTGCTGCTTGATACAAAAAGGAGAACTTACATGACACTCATTTTCAATGGCTAATCTTCAAGAGAAGTCTGTTTATATTAAATGATTTAGGCTGATTTAAGGGTTCCTGGATGAATAGTAGTTTGTTGTGTGTGAGGGCAAAGTGAAATACCAGTCACAATCATTCTTGATCATTTTATCAAACAAAGATGGGCCTGTTTTGAAGTCATCCCCATCATTTTTTCCAAATAGAGCCGATACATGTTCCACAAGGGTTCACAGAGATGGACAACATGTACGAGTTTTAACACAGCAAACTTATCAGATCTGTGGACTAGCAAGTCATCCGTCTTTACTCACTACATCTTAGCCTTTCTTACACTCGGGTCTGCATAAACTTCAGGATACGAGCTGTGAAATTATCGGTTACCAATAATCATTATCAGCTGATAAAATACTAGCATAATGTCTTTGATATCTTTGACATTGTATCTTCATGTGCCTCGCTGTAGGTCCGTTCACCAGACCACATCCAGCAATATGGCGAATAGTTTTTGGTGAGTATTGCTAAAAGTTTCCAAGAGGGAATCCAGACATAGTTTGGACTTTAGATTTCCATTCTTAATGTCACGTTTCTCTGCTGTTAAGGTCTGAGTGTCCTCTACTTCCTGTTCCTGGTTCTCGTCATCTTCCTCAACTGGCAGCAGGTGAAGCAGCTAATGTACTGGCTCGACCCAAACCTGCGATATGCCAAAAGAGAGGCGGACATAATGGTGAGTGGCGTGCTGTAGTCTTACGCAGAAAATAATTTTTAGATTGATTTGCATGCACCAGTTGTGTTCACTAGCGGAGGATTATCAATCATTATAATGAGGCTTTCTGTGCTGCTCTCTCTGCAGGACTATGCTGTGAACTGCCATGTCATCACCTGGGAGAGGATCCTGAGCCATTTTGACATTTTCGCATTCAGCCATTTCTGGGGATGGGGTATGAAGGCCCTGCTCATTCGAAGCTATGGCCTCTGCTGGACCATCAGTATTACCTGGGAGCTTACTGAGGTAAGGGAGCACACAGCAGATGAGGTTATCACACACTCGGCGTCCTGTAGCCTTTTCACTTTCCCTCTGTCCGCCTGTCTCTTTCTTTTTGTAATGGGGGAATTTTAAGGTCACATAAGCCGGTGATGTAAGTGGTTTATCTGGTGGAAAATTGATGGGTTTTGGCCTTTTTCAATCATTTTATGTAACATTTATTAAATGTTGTCGTAGTCTGAGGAGTTCAGAGATTCAGACATGGTGTACACTCCTAAAGCCTCTTTATCTCCTGTTCCTACAGCTGTTTTTCATGCATCTGCTACCTAACTTTGCTGAATGCTGGTGGGACCAGGTGATTCTGGACATTCTGCTGTGTAATGGAGGAGGCATCTGGCTCGGCATGACTGTCTGCCGCTTTTTGGAGATGAGGACCTACCACTGGGCCAGTATCAAGTATGACCTTACAGTCTGTTACAATTATATCCAGCACCAACAGAAACATACCTATTTTATCAAGCCATTTATAGACCGAATCACTGACACTGACGGCAACAGTCACTTCCAGGTAGACAACTGGTGGCTAACTTGGCAAACACGGTGGTACAACCTATCAGACGTTTTTGTGCTGTGCTTTTTTATGTACTGTGTTGCTTTGATGAACTAAATCTGCCCAACAGTGACGTGACGCAGAGGTTTTCTACCTGCAAGTTATGGTAAAAAACATTGTGATTGGTTCTATAGGTTGTGAAAATGGAAGTGGTGTTTAAATTGTAAATCTTGTGCATCAATTTCATGGGATCAACCTTGAATCAGCAGTAATGCATCTAACAAAGTGGCAGTGATAAATAGGAAAAAAAAATCTTTGCATTAACAATCGCCATGCATCCACCCTCGGCATGCAACCATTCAGCTAGTCAGATCAAGCCACAGCCAACCGTCGACTACCCTCAGATGAATTGGTGTCAATTTGGTGTCGACTGTGAGGCTAGCTAGCACGATGGCTGAGGTGTGAAAGAAGGGCTAATATGGGCACTTGAATTTGTCACATCGTTGTCAAACTGTTAAACAATGTTATCACACAAACTCAGATTTTCCTCATATCGTGCAGGCCTACATCTGAAGAGTTTTTAACATTTTATTGATGGCTTTCATAAATATTTTAAAAGTGTTCCTTAAGTAAAACATCTAAATTCAGATAAGTAACTGTAACTTATAAGTCATTTACTTCAATTTGCAACTACTCTTTTGTAACGCTGTGATATTCCACTCGCTCAAGTCCTTCAAGATGCAATCTGAAGATGCATAAACTGTTGTTTGGAAATATGATCTCACATTTTCATCAAGGCGGAGTGCACTTGAATGATTGATGCGGTGGCGTTGCTTTCATCAGGCATTGTCCACTGCACTAACATAATACTTATTGTAAATCTATCTGCAAGTCTTTGTAATACTTCTCCTGTGCTTCCCATCCAGGGACATCCACACCACCACAGGGAAGATCAAGCGAGCTGTGTTACAGTTCACCCCTGCGAGCTGGACCTACGTACGCTGGCTGGACCCAAAGTCCTCCCTGCAGCGAGTGGCGGGCGTCTACCTGTTCATGATCATTTGGCAGGTGGGTCACTGAGAAATCCTCTCTCACGGTGACTTAAGTGCTGACTAGTTAGGGATCATCCCATGAGCTCTGCGTGCTAAGTCCGGGCTAATCTAATTGCCTCCTCCGTTGTTGAAATCTAAAACCTGTCTCACATGGATCCATATAATTCATGAGCGTCCTGCTGTCCACACATTAACAGCTAATCCCATAAGAGTGAAAGGCAGGCTGGATTACTTGGCAGCTTTTTATGAATGAGAAAACCATGGAGGGAGAACTTGAGTAAGCTCCGATGCTCTCCACTCAAGAGTCAACTATGGCTGCCAGGTTTCTTACCACTGGCAATGGAAGCTGCTGTTTTTCTCATTTTCATATGGTGATGAAACAACATTGTCCTCCCCTCTCCCTCATTCAGGCAGCTCTCTTGAGGCTTTAAATGGTAATTACCAGTCTTTGAGAATTAGTTGAAGAGATGTGGGATGGCTCAGCCCTGCTCATCTTGGTGACAGTTTATCTACTCTTCACTGGGTTGAACCACACAGGCTCCCGGCCAAATGAGCGAATAACACGGCAGCAGGCCTCCCTCTCATTATCTCCCAGTTTGGATGAGAGCGAGGGCCTTGGACAAAGTGTACCCCAAAATGAACCGTCAGAATTGTTGCCAATTTGTTAATCCAAGTGTGACTTGCATTGTAAGAGGATCTTTGTTAATTAGTGTCCCAACCTCAACCCAAAGCAATGACTTACATTTTTACAATCTATATACGGTAAACTGACAGATTATTAAAAAAGAAAAGAAGGAAAAAAGACAAAATGATAGCATTATTTATCTGGAAATGACCTATATTTAATCAAGAAAGGCCCGATTGTATGAAGTAATTGTAAACAGTCTACATGTTTCAACTACAGACTGAAGTGTTTGACCTTTTAAGTGCACCTGCTTGTAATAAAGCACTTATCAAGAGTCTCATTGCCAGTAGACCTTACTCGCAGCACACCTTCTGACTTGTCGAACACAGGTGTAACCTTTGATAATGGCTACATTCCTTGTTGGTGGGACAGTCCTGCTTATGTGTTTGTCGTCTCACTGGCATTGCTAACTGGCATGTGTAAATAGAACAGAGCTGTCATTATTTGCTGCTATGACATCATGTCTGCTGTGAGGGAGATTTATGGTCACTAAAAGCAGAGACTGTATTCAAAATTATATGCTGACATACTGCCTACTATACACTCGGTCAGTTTGTGCTAGGGTTGTTACGAGTCTCCAAATCTTTTACAATATTTCAGTTTTCAGATGCTATTATTTGACTCGCATCTGTTTTTGTAATGATCAGTAGATCAGTGGTTGTATACCCTGACAACTGTCATAACATTGTTAAGTTCTTTAAAATGATGGGGGTGTATCTTAACAACTTGACTTTGTCCTCTGTCCATAGGCTTTTTGCAGGTTAGTGTTGGGCAAGTTCAAATTATATTCACCAAAAATAAAGATGCCAGAGTTCAACAAAAAATACCCTTCCGTGATTCAACAATAAAGAACAAAGAATAAAGAAATCAGCTTTTTACAAAGTTCAGTTTCGTTTCCAGAGTAAGCCCTCTCTCTAACCAAATCAGTGAAGGATCTCTGGCAAGGTTATCAGTTTGGTTCATTCAGTTCATTACCCGCGAGTAAACCCTCTTCTCAAATACAAAAAAAGACAAAACACTTTTCTGTCCGTTATTCAATTTTGACACCCGTAGTATGTACTGCACACTGTCTACTACATTAATGATTAAGCATGCCTTTACCAGAAGACTGTTCACACTAATGGATACTCAAGCGAGACGTCATGTGACTGCATCACATCACATGTGAATTTACCACATGACTGTATCTATCACAACATACTGGTCTGAGGTGAAACGCAGTTCTATTTTGGCTGGTTTGGTATGTTCAGTAATCTCACACCACATACTCAGAAAGTTGTACTAATCCAAGATTAATGTAAGCATTTCTCCCTTACCCAAAATCCACATACTATGCAGTTGGAAAGCACTATATACTCCATTTCAGATAATATTTAGTATATGTTAGAGTGAGAATCTGAACATAGCCAGCTCATGACAGAGAAGGCAATATGGTAACAGTCTGGCAATTTTCCAGCAAGAATATCTTTCATTTCTCAAACAAGTTTTAGTGTGAAGGGCATTTATGCGGGGCAGCTTATACCATTAAAGGGCACATAGAAATGTTCATAATAAGTACCACACTGACAGTTTTTGTTGTATTGGCTCTGTACTCTGTACTAGAGCTGTCCCAAATGATTATTTTTCAAACGATTAATCTAGCGATTATTTTTTCAATTAGTTGACTAATCTAACGATTAATTTAATGTTACATGACCAAACAAAAGTAACGAAGTAACTAACTGTCTTTGGTAACTTATAAGGAAAAAAATACCGCAGTTGTACTACCGACCTACCGACTCTTCATCACATTTCTCCCCGAAAAACAACGTCTGTCACCGGCAAAAAACTTTAAGTCACTCAAGTGGTTGTGTTGATATGAATACCCATGACAGTCAGCCCTCCCGGCCGACACTTCAGTGAACTTTCCCCCAGAAAACAGCCTCCGTCCCCGCGAGTGACAGAGTCAGACAGCATCCTGTTTACTGATGGTGATTATTTAATTATGTAATTTAGCACGAAAAACGTAATTCTTTCACTTTCCAGGATGTTTAGTGGGTCAGGATCTCAATCACATTATAACAGCATCGCATCCATATGATTATAAACTGTCCGCGGGTTTAGATTGACAGGAGGACACCGTGGAAACACCTCGAAAACACACAGACGTCATCATCATTACGTGTACCATCACGCCTCTTTCGGAGCTGCCTTTACTCCAGTGGTGCTTGGCGAACCGCCGCTGCGGCGTTAATGCGCCGTCTCTGGCATTATTCATGTCGACAAATTTATGTCGTCGACTATGCGTCGTCCCAGCCCTACTCTGTACTGTACCACGCTGGACTTGAAGCTGACTTACAGCTTTAAGGCCGTCATAATTTAAAAACCAATGTGCTTCAGAACAGAGGCAAAGAAACAGAAATGTGTCTCTGTCCTACTTCTCTATATTATATGCATTACTCACTGTGTTATATTTGACATATGAAACATTATCCTCTCCTGTCTTTTTCCCTCTCTGTCCGTAGCTAACAGAGTTGAACACATTCTTCCTCAAGCATATTTTCATCTTTCCTGCGAGCCATGCTCTCAGCTGGTGTCGGATCCTGTTCATCGGTATCATCACAGCTCCGACAGTGAGGTAAAAACATTTATTTAAATCGCTAATTATTTATCAGAAGGGAACAGGTAATTCCCATTGTTTGCCTGAATGTTGTACATTGTTACATGCTTATATCCAGTTTCTTGTTTTAAAATTTAACAAGCAGACTTCAGTGAGTAGAGCTGCATGTGAAATGTGCTAATATTTGCATTGTTTGCTTTTCACTTTAGGCAATATTATGCGTACCTGACAGACACACAGTGCAAGAGAGTTGGGACCCAGTGCTGGGTGTTTGGGTAAGTGAAACCGAAGTTGTAGCCCTGACTACACATTATGTATCGATATGAACTGTAGTGTACCTGTGGTGTGCATACCATATAGCCACAAACACTGAGAGCAGATAAGAGAGGTGATGTTAACTGATCTGCTGGGGTGATAAACCTCACTAAGCAAATAGGCGCTGCTGTCAGGTAAAAGCCACACACAGCCATGTTTGTTTTGTGAACGTTTAGCCCATGTGGGTCAGAGGTTTCAGTTGTGTGTATTGGTTTTTCTCTCCTCATTCACAGGGCAATAGCCTTCCTGGAGGCCTTGGCGTGTATTAAGTTTGGACAGGACTTGTTCTCAAAAACGCAGATCCTCTATGTGATCCTCTGGCTGCTGTGTTTGGTGAGATCAGGAACACAGCACTGCTGCATTTCTGTGTCAGAATGATTTACGATGGTCTTGTGCAGTTGGTAGAAGGCTCATCGTGCTTTGAAACACTTGAAAACATGTGGCTGAACTTTGCTGACATTATGTCTCACATATCTCTGTCTGTCTTAACCTAAAAAAACATTTTAACATTGAACATTCAATGCTGCAAGTTATTGATTATTCCCTGAATTATTAACAGTCTCTTGTTATGTTTGATCTGTTTTAGGCCTTTATTACATTCCTGTGCCTGTATGGAATGGTGTGGTTTGCTGAAAATTATGGTCCAAGAGGAAAGGTATGTTTATTGATTCAAAGTATGACAAATATTTAATGAAACAGTAACCTAAATTGTCTTAGTGATCTTTAGTAAGTTAGTGAGTTTATTTAGTTTATGATGTGTTTGTTTTAAACATAAGCACAAGTGTTGAAGCAAAAGCCTCCTCTGGACATGCATCTAGTTGTATAAATATTGCAGCATTGTTCCAAGTTGCTCACCTGAGTCACTTTTACGTTAAAGTCAGCGGTCTTACCAGATTGACCTGTTTTTAACATTTACAAAACACAAGAATTGAAACACACACTTTGTTTTGCGGGCATCGTCTGTCCATCTGTCCCATTCTCGTGAATCAATATTTCAGCAACAGCTCGAGAAAATGTCTTCGAATTTTCCACATCCACTTTCACTCAAAGAAGGTCATTGAGCCCGTACAAAAGATTTCATACGCTAATGTTTACAGAATTTCACGCGAATGTCTAATAGGATAAAATGATGTCTGTAACATCATAAGGTTCTGCAAACCCAATTTTCTGGCCATTGGGAACAGAAGTGGAGGCTCTGACCATATTTCATATTTGGTCTGATACTGACTCACTGATAAGAGTCTCAGGTGACAACCTTGAAACTGTGGTGACTGTATAGATCTTTTGTGCTGCAGGATGGAAAGTGTTTGTGAAGCATCCACATTTGAGAATTTGCAGCGTCCTTGCAGCAACATCCATATTTGAAGCATCATAGTCCACCACAAGTTAATTGGTTTTGCAGGAAATTATTGACTGCAATCCTGCATGTCAATACAGAAATACGCTTAATACTTAATTCCTTGTTTGTCCATTGTTTCTTAATCAGTGAAGCCTGTAATGTTATATGTTCCATGTACACTATATTGCCAAAAGTATTCACTCACCCATCCAAATAATTGAAATGAGGTGTTCCAATTACTTCCATGGCCACAGGTGTATAAAAGCAAGCACCTAGGCATGCAGACTGTTTCTACAAACATTGGGTCGAAGAATGGGTCGCTCTCAGGAGCTCAGTGAATTCCAGCGTGGTACTGTGATAGGATGCCACCTGTACAACAAGTCCAGTCGTGAAATTTCCTCGCTCCTAAATATTCCACAGTCAACTGTCAGTGGTATTATAACAAAGTGGAAGCGATTGGGAACGACAGCAACTCAGCCACGAAGTGGTAGGCCACGTAAAATGACGGAGTGTGGTCAGCGGATGCTGAGGCTGAGGCCTGAGGCCTGAGGCTGAGGTCGCCAACTTTCTGCAGTCATTCGCTACAGACCTCCAAACTTCATGTGGCCTTCAGATTAGCTCAAGAACAGTGCGTAGAGAGCTTCATGGAATGGGTTTCCATGGCCGAGCAGCTGCATCCGAGCCATACATCAGCAAGTGCA
>OMLP01045021.1:0-26395 GCA_900302685.1 Spondyliosoma cantharus | reverse complement strand
GTAAGGAGCAGCAGCTTCAGGAGCAGTCAGGAGCAGCAGCTTCAGGAGCAGTCAGGAGCAGTAAGGAGCAGCAGCTTCAGGAGCAGTCAGGAGCAGCAGCTTCAGGAGCAGTAAGGAGCAGCAGCGTCAGGAGCAGTCAGGAGCAGTAATGAGCAGCAGCTTCAGGAGCAGTAAGGAGCAGCAGCGTCAGGAGCAGTCAGGAGCAGCAGCGTAAGGAGCAGTGAGCAGTCAGGAGCAGTAAGGAGCAGTTGAGCAGTCAGGAGCAGTCAGGAGCAGCAGCGTCAGGAGCAGTAAGGAGCAGCAGCGTCAGGAGCAGTCAGGAGCAGTAAGGAGCAGCAGCTTCAGGAGCAGTAAGGAGCAGCAGCTTCAGGAGCAGTCAGGAGCAGCAGCGTCAGGAGCAGTCAGGAGCAGCAGCTTCAGGAGCAGTCAGGAGCAGCAGCTTCAGGAGCAGTAAGGAGCAGCAGCTTCAGGAGCAGTCAGGAGCAGCAGCTTCAGGAGCAGTAAGGAGCAGTGAGCAGTCAGGAGCAGTAAGGAGCAGCAGCGTATGGAGCAGTCAGGAGCAGCAGCTTCAGGAGCAGTAAGGAGTAGCAGCTTCAGGAGCAGTAAGGAGCAGCAGCTTCAGGAGCAGTAAGGAGCAGCAGCTTCAGGAGCAGTCATTGGCTTGTAGATCACACTGCGGTTGTACTGAGCAACTTCCAGGTGTGAATGTGTCACTGTGTGAATGTGTCACTGTGTGAATTGCTGTGCCTCAATTCAGGGTCTGCATCCTTCGGAGGCCACATTTGAAGGCCAATTGCGTTACAACGCCGTGCAACGGCTGTCCCAATCCGAAGGCTCCTCCAAATGCAGCCCACAAATGCGGCCTTCCTTTCCCTCTTTTTGGAGGATGCACTGCTACTATCCTTCGTGGCCTCGCATATCTCCAAGATTCTTTGCGTCATCGCCTGGCGTAGATCGTTACTTTCGCAGGCCTGGTCAGCAGAAATCGTGACGTAAGGGTAAAGGCGGGAACAATCTGGTGACGCAACCAGGAAATGCTCCAAAGGGTAGACCGTCCCATTTAACAACGGTTGACGTGGCTTGACTTGTTTTCACTCTTTCCCTAAATGAGAGTCTTGGTAGTGATGCAGGCTGTAGGAACACATATCATTTGCTCATGTTGGCCTCAAACTAATACTTAAAGTTCTACAGTCAAAATTTCAGCAAGGTATCAAATTGTCAACAAAATTTACCTACTTAGTCTTTAAGATAGAGCTCGATTTATCTGCTTTATAAACTTCTGATAATGCAGTTTAGTCAAAAGAATTTGAATCAATTGATCTTAAACCTTGTGTGTAAGATATGAATCTGAAAAGCAACTGTCAGATGCATATCTCAAATCTGACCAACAATCTGATTCTCCATACTGTCCTGTCACTTTACTTTGCTGGTACACATGACATCTGTTGCACGTCTGTCCTGTTCTTTCTGAGGTTTCTTCCATTTTCGGCCTGTTAAAAGGTTGATTCGGGGAGATCTGTTTTTTTACCAACAACCTTTACGGGCCAGTTTTTTAAGTTTTTTTTTTTAGCTAATACGCTCACTGAGCAATTTTAACTTTACAGTAATTACAAATGTTTAGAGTGTAGCGCTACATGGGGAATTAGTACTTACGAACATTTTATTTTGAGCAAATTCTGATGTTTATATTATCAAATGAAACACAAATAGCAACCCAAGCTACAAAAAGGATCTGATGGGTGATGGCTATGTTGCATAAAATTGTCTCCTTGCGTGCCCCTGAGGTAGATCAAACATGATATGGTGGCCTAATGAGCAAAAAAACCTAATGAAGTTCTCTTTAGGTTGCCCCTCCAGTAGAGAAAACATGATGCACTGCCATATCGGCTGCACTAGATGCTAGAAAATAAGTGAGCCTCTGCATGCCTTTAAATGTTTAAATAGTTTGTGTCTCCCTATGTGTTTTTATTACGGAGGTCTAGATGTCATATTTCAAATCTGACAACATAATAAAACCATTTGAATCTTAATGAGTGTTTGGAAATGTTTCATCATAAATCTGTACACATCTGAGCCTCTCGGCATACAGAAAAATGTTTATGTTTGTCGCCTGCTCAGACAGTCAGTCGGCCACCACCGAGCAGCTCCTAACACGTGCTATAAGTCACTAACATTGTCTACTGCTATCTATAATGCACAAGATGCTGCTTTCAAGTGCCTGTGGTTTCTCAGCAGTGACACTGGAGGGAGCTGTGGTCTACCCTTTCACTGGCAAAGAAAAGGACATTTCCTGATAATGCTCCTTAAGTTCTAACATGATGATGGTTAAAAATGGCTGCGATATTTGTATTGACAGATGAACATTGTAAGATGAACCACTAGATACTGAAGACCACGCAGTATCCATCAGGACTGACAGTGTGTGTGAATGGAAACATATCTGGATTCATTCATTAATTGGATAAGCAGAATTGTCTGAAATGTATTTTCATCTAAATCTATTCAACATATCAAAATGTATTGCTTGGATGCGTTATTGGTGTTGATTACTGTTATGGATAATGATTAAAGAGTCCTAGCAGAGAGAGGAGCACTTGTTAACAGCTGTCCATTAACTGATATCAAAGTGCATCAGTGACAGATAATGGACTGTGTGACCTCTGCTTAGCAGCCCTTTATTTAGACAACTTGAACTTGACTTGACATTAACTCATAAGCCATGAGATTTTGCCATCTGTTGCTTTAAAGATTAAAATGAACCCTGGTCGAAATCCACCACATTCACTTTGGCTTTCTGAGACTCATGAGGAGGCCATGTTCAAAATGTCTGAAGCTATGATTCAATCAATAGAAACTCACATGCCGGTTAAAAAAGGCAAATGAAAGGCAGTTTGTGGCTGAAGTGATTATCCACATTGCATCATTGTCCTCACACTGTCACTATCCCTTTGATGACAGTCCCTAAGAATATCTCACTCCTGATTAATTCCCTAAAGTAGCTCATATTTAAGATGGAGGCAGTGCAAGTCATAGGTCCATTGGCTGCTTGTTCATGATTTAGCACCCTCCTTGTCAGTTTACAGCCATCTAATCTCCCTCTCATGGCACGAGAATTACAAATGAGTGACAGTTTGAAGACCTGACTTCACTCCAGAGTTGTTTACTCATTTAATGCCCTGTTAAGAAAATTTAATATATACTATTTGAATCCCAAATTGGGAAATTCTTTTTTCCACTTACATTACACACAGGTGCACACACACACACGCAGTGTAGAGTAGATGAGCGAAGGGGCTCAACGAGCAGTGTTTTTTTGGTCCGACTGGGACTTGAACCGGCGACCTTCGAGTCCCCAAGCCAAGTCCCTATGCTCAGGTCTGTGTGTTAGATACAGAGCTGGAGCTGGGATGTGGGAGGCTCCTGCCAACATTAAAAGATAGTGCCAAGCAACACCTTTAAAGTTCACTAATTATAGCATGCAGTTACGTGTTTAAAGGACCTAAGGAACTTTTCAGGTTTTTGTTGGATCTGGCGGCCCCTGTGGACAGTATGAGCACCACCGTCACTTGTAATTAAGATCTTGATCTGGCTAACATGTGCATTTGTTTTTAAAGCAAGTAAAAGAAAGACGCAACCTGTTCTGGATTCTATTTTTCTCTTTTAAACACAGACGTTTGCATGACGTATAGTGACGAGGTCAGGTATCTATTTGTGACTATGATAGATAAATAACTGCAATATGACAATACACAGAGGTTGTCCTACATGGAGCTTACAGCTAACAGAGCTAACAGTAATAGAAATTTGTTGAGAAAGCTAAAGTTATCAACATTCTCTGGTAAAGTTATTTTATATCCGAACCTGCGACAGGCATTAAGACTAACTTAGGAGAAATAGCCAATGTTCTCACTGATGATGAGGATGATGAACCTGAGAGGCATCAGTTTGACCAGAGGCTGTTTTATAACTTGAAAACTCCTTATAACCAGTTTAAAACACTTTTTAGAACAGGCCAGTAGCGGGGCATGTTATTTTGCATGGCTAAAGGCTACAGAGAGAACATGCCTCAGTTTAAAACACGCAGTAATGGTCTGCCTCACATCCTGGTTGCTTACTTGTATTTTCAATCCGTCGATGGGGACAAACGATCACTGTAGGACCAACATGTTCACAGTATAGCAACATAGCAGCTTCTCCTTTCAGCTAACTGAGCGTCGGGGTTCAAAGTTCAGAATGTTACATCACACAAATGGGCCGCGGCACCACCCTGTGGTGTTTAACCACAAACACGAGAGTGATATCAATCTTCTCATCTCACACAATGAAAGTGAATATTTCTGAAAATGTTCAACTGTTGTCTTTAAACACCCTAGCCACTAAGGGTCTATGTGAATGGTCTAGAAGAAGTTATATTATATTTATATGTACAGATATTTTAATGCAGAAATGTTACACATGACATCTTAAAGTGAAAGTATTTTTTTATACTGTCTATTATTTGCCTCACTGTTCTACAGTGTCCCTCTTTGGGAGATGATGGCAGGAGAAAAGAGAGGACTCCAAATCTCTGACACGACCATTAGTCCACTGTAATCTCTAAAGCCATCCTCATCAGCTATGTCTTTATTTATAAGCCTGTAATAGCAATCACAGGGGTCACAGATACATTTTGTGTTATAGTTCAAACGGTTTATAAGCCTTGGAGAGTTTGATTGTTTATTGAGTTTCACACTAAAATCTATGCATTTGAATACAATAAGTGTCCTATATAAATTGGTTGAATCGACTTCTATTTCAAATTTATGTCCAATCAAAAACTCAAAAAAAAAACAGATTCCAGCATAATGTTCATTGATTTTTTTTATGAAAATGAGGCATTACCATGCATTCTGTAATTGTGCTGTATTTTCCCCCTGGTATACATAGCTACTCTGCCTCCTTCCCCACTGCTGCTGCTGCTCCTCCTCTCCAGGTCACTCATCCTCTGGAGCAGCTCTGTTCTCTGGGCCAGCAGAGCGGACAGGTCAGTGCCTGCTGGGCTGCCCTGCTGCTGGAGCACTGACTGGCCCAGAGACACTGCGGCTGCGACAGTGGGAGAGGTCATTGTGTTTACAGCTCACAGTCTGCCGCTGGCTGTTTGTTTTATAGACCAACCACAAGACAAACAGACACAACTCGGTAACTCCTTTCTTCTTGTCGTCCAGCGGACTAACAGGTCGACATAAATGTCTGTCAGATTCATTCAGTTTCTGTGATGGGAAAAAGGCACCTAGTAGTTGAACTTGGTGCCTTTTTTTATCAATCAAAAACTTGTTGGATGTATTCAGCACAGAGTACTAGAACCAAGAAGCTGTCAAGGCTTTTGTCATACAAAAAAGACAGACGCAAGCCAATCAGAGGCGGAGTGAGGTGCGACTGGGAAATGTAGCAAAAATCACTCATAAAATACACGTTAAGTATTATTTCATTTCATATTTTTCATTTCATTGGCGTAGTCATTTTCTTCATGAGAATTAGATGAAAAGATTGATACCAGGTGGAGTCACGTGTGCACAGTTAGCCTAGCCTAGCATTGATTCTAGAAACACATGTAAAGTGGAAAAAAAAACAAAAAAAGCTTTAAAACAGCTTCAAAGCCTGCTAATTAACATATGCCTTTCCTTTAATACGACAGTCCTGTCAGTGAGATATACAGTGCCAGCTAGCTGTTCTGTCTGAGTGTAGCCTTTACTACAGTTAGCTCGGCCGTACGTCCTGACCATGGTACTTTATCCACGGACATGTGATTGATGTCAATCTTCTCAACGACTTCTCTGTTTTCCTCCGTTAAATTCATCCCCCCCTTGTACTGACTCCTGATTGTCATAGACCGCTGTAAACTTGTACATACATAAAGAATGACTTAGCATTGTGGATATTCCAGTTTCCAATTCTGTTAATAGCTGCTCTTAATAGAGATCATCTTTAATCGCATTGTGTGGCTCTAATCTTCCAAACACAGGAATGAAGATGCTAAACAAACAATCTATCAGTCTCTGCATGCACGGAACATTTCAGCATCCATGTGATGCTGGCTCTCAGAGGTCACCCTCCTCTGGCATTCATTCTTTTCTTGAGCTGCAGTTGCTCCCTGCCACGGATTTATAACAAAAGCTCAGGGACATCTCCGTGATATGACATGCCAAGCTAATCACTTCTCTCCACCCACATTCATTTGAGGCTTTGACCTAAATATAGGTGTTTGTTGTGTCTCCTAAGGCACCGAGAGGGACCTTATAAAAGCAGTAAGGGTCAAAGCTGTGCACATTTTTCAGCTAGGACTGCTGCTGGTGAGGGCGCGCTTCTGTGTCATTGTTGTGTGGGTGTGATAGATACTGACTTTACTGGCAGGATTTCATCTTGTTTGTGATTCAGGTGGAGGATACATAAACATACCTTCTATAGCCCACAGAGGTAAGAGTTGGTATTGACTATGATGAATGATAATGATTATTCTAGTATCCCTAAACCCTAACCTTTAACCCTGGATCTTTCAGTCCCCTCTGGGCTGTGTTTGCAGAGATGAGTTCGGATGCTGAGATGGCTGTGTTTGGGGAGGCTGCCCCGTACCTGAGGAGACCTGAAAGGGAGAGAATCGAAACCCAAAATCGTCCCTTTGATGCAAAAACTGCAGTGTTTGTGGTGGATCCAAAGGAGCTGTTTGTCAAAGGCACTCTGCAAAGCAAAGACGGCGGCAAAGCCACCGTTAAAACTCATGCAGGACAGGTGCGTTCGCTGTGGACGAGGCTAATCATCCATGCGCTCTCCATATCGTTCTGCTGATGAAGGGCACGTCTCTCCTCACAGGTTGTTACAGTGAAGGATGATGAAATCTTCCCCATGAACCCACCCAAGTTCGACAAGATCGAGGACATGGCCATGATGACCCACCTCAACGAGGCCGCTGTGCTGTATAACCTCAAAGAGCGTTACGCAGCGTGGATGATCTATGTGAGTAGTTTACTGTAGTTGATGATGGTCATTCTCACACGATGCCAGAGGAGACTGGCAGACACCATGCAGACCAACATTAGAGCTGCAGTAAGTTGCCCTGACAACGGTAGAAAGATTTTAAGAAATGGTCCACATGATGCATGAAACGGTTCTCAGTGCTCGCTGCAAAGAGCATCAGCAATTCATTGTCAAGAGAGGAGATTCGTGCTGTACATCCCAGTAGACGTGGACTTGATGATGTTTATTTCAAAAGATGTCGATGCCTTGATAAAATCAGTGCAAATGATTATGCCTAAAGCATTGTCTTTAAGTATTTCATTTACATGTACATGTAAAATAATAAATAAATAAACAAACAATAACTTAATCTGATTAAATTAAATTAAATTAAAACAGAATTACATAAACCTTTTGTGTTCATTTAGTTATGATATATACAGGGAACTTCTAATTAAACTTCCAACACAACAGTGTGTGATTATTAGTATTACTTTCTGAAAAGAAACTTGTCTTATTTAACAGAAATTCTAAATATATTTTGAGCGTCAAATCACCAAATAAATGCTTCCTCAAACAAATGTTGTTGTTTTTTTTTTTGTTGCACTTTTCAGACCTACTCTGGACTCTTCTGTGTCACTGTGAACCCTTACAAGAGCCTCCCAGTGTACAACCAAGAGGTAGTGGTGGCCTACAGGGGCAAAAAGCGCCAGGAGGCTCCACCTCACATCTTCTCCATCTCTGACAACGGCTATCAGTTCATGCTCACTGGTGAACTCAAACTGTTGTTACATTCATGTATATACAAAGTTCTGATGCAATGCAGGGCGTCATTCTGACATGACTGTGGTGTTATCTGTTGTAGATAGAGAAAACCAGTCCATCCTTATCACGTAAGCTGCGTGTTGATGCAGATGCTTCAGCCTGTCTTTGATACTTTTTGCCATAAGGGGAAATAAAACATTTCTGGCGTGTCTTGTTCTGCAGAGGAGAATCCGGTGCGGGAAAGACTGTCAACACCAAACGAGTTATCCAGTACTTTGCGACAATCGCAGGGACTGGGGACAGGAAGAAAGATGCTGCTGCCTCTGGAAAATTACATGTAATATTAGAAAGAATTGATGCTTTTTCAAGCGGTGCTACAAGTAGCCGACTTAAAACGTTTCAATGCATATACCTGTAACCAAATAATATCTCGTCTGCATGGTTTCTGCAGGGGAATCTGGAGGACCAGATCATCTCTGCTAACCCACTGCTGGAGGCCTTTGGGAATGCCAAAACTGTCAGGAACGACAACTCCTCCCGTTTCGTGAGTTGAAAGATAGAGATTCTGCTGCTGCCAATAACTGATAGACCAGCCTCTTTCCTTTAATAAGTGTTCTTTTGTTTTTCAGGGCAAATTCATAAGAATCCACTTTGGCACCACGGGGAAACTGTCCTCTGCTGATATTGAAACTTGTGAGTTCGCAACACAATAGAGACATGCGATGTTTTGTTCAATTCTCATCCAAGTTTTACTTCACAGACTTGCTGGAAAAATCCAGAGTAACGTTTCAGCTGGCTGCGGAGCGGAGTTACCATATTTTCTACCAGATCATGTCCAACAAGAAGCCTGAGCTCATAGGTAACACGAGAGAGATCAGTGTAACAGTGCGACTGTATGTACTGTACATGTGTTCTCATTGTATGTTCTAAGTGAAATGGTACGCAAAGTGTGTGAATTACAAGGCTCGGATGTGACTGGCTCATTACTTTCCCATGCAGAGACTCTCCTCATCACCACCAACCCCTACGACTTCCCATTTGTGAGCCAAGGGGAGATCTGCGTGGCCAGCATCGATGACAGCGAGGAGCTGATGGCCACGGACGTGAGTCACAACCTTTGCTTTCCCTTCACTGTGAAAATTCACTGGTCCTTACACCAGCCTGGTGGTGATGTACTTTCAGAGTGCTATTGACACCCTGGGCTTCACTGGAGAGGAGAGGATTGGCATCTACAAGCTAACAGGTGCTGTGATGCATTATGGGAATATGAAGTTCAAGCAAAGGCAGCGAGAGGAGCAAGCAGAGCCAGACGGGACAGAGGGTGGGCTGGATTTACTTTCATCTTTGAATCCCTTGTTTCTTCTCATGATTGTAGTTTTGTCATAGATGGATTTTCTAATGATCTTTTTCTTCTTCTTATCTAACTTATCCTCTCTCCTGTCACACTTTGCTTCATAGTGCTCTGACTTGATCTTTTTCTCTGACCAGTGGCTGACAAAGCAGCTTACCTGATGGGTCTGAACTCTGCTGACCTACTGAAAGCTCTGTGTTACCCCCGAGTGAAGGTTGGCAACGAGTATGTGACCAAAGGGCAGACTGTTCAGCAGGTATTATGAATTTAGTATTGCCACCAAAATAAGCTTATCTTAAACTGACTGTAGCTAATACTATGGAGCTGAGAGAAAACATATGTCCAAAACAACCTCAAAGCTGTGCCAACTGATATTTTTTACACCTCCAAAGTATCGTCCACAGTTCCATTATGATATTATTTGATAATTATTGACCCGGAAGTTGTTTATTTTGGCTTTAATGACTCACACAGTGTGTCTGGCTCATAAACGACTCCGACTCCGAGCTGTAGCTGTAAACATACCTATCTCCAAAGGCTGCTGCTCCTCTGTGGGTTCGGGGGTCTGCTCTTCGCTGCAGCTGCAGTGTCTCTGAGCTTGTTAGGTTGAGCAGACAGGCAGGGTGGCAGAGCAGCAGTGAGCAGCGGAAACTCACTGTGACCTCAATGTCATTGAGCAGGTCTACAACTCTATTGGTGCTCTGGCCAAATCCGTCTATGAGAAGATGTTTATGTGGATGGTCCTCCGCATTAACCAGATGCTGGACACCAAGCAGCCCAGGCAGTTCTTCATCGGGGTCCTGGACATTGCTGGGTTTGAAATCTTTGATGTAAGTTGCCATTAAGCAACGATTTTTCTGGAATTTCTTACGAATTAAGTCGTTCTACTCTAAAATTTTGTTTTGCAGTACAACAGTCTGGAACAGCTGTGCATCAATTTCACCAATGAGAAACTACAACAGTTTTTCAACCACCACATGTTTGTTCTGGAGCAAGAGGAGTATAAGAAGGAAGGCATCGAGTGGGAGTTCATTGACTTTGGGATGGACCTGGCTGCCTGTATAGAGCTCATTGAAAAGGTTACTTTAGATGGATATGATGTTGTACAATGTCACAGAAATACATGCCTTCCGCAGGATGACTTTATATGTTAAAACAGAGTTGTTCCGTCCTCAACAGCCAATGGGCATCTTTTCCATCCTCGAAGAGGAGTGTATGTTTCCCAAAGCATCCGACACCACCTTCAAAAACAAGCTGTATGACCAACATCTGGGAAAATCTGGCAACTTCCAGAAGCCCAAGCCTGTCAAAGGCAAGGCTGAGGCTCACTTCTCCCTGGTGCATTATGCTGGCACTGTGGACTACAGCATCACAGGCTGGCTGGACAAGAACAAGGACCCGCTGAATGATACTGTAGTCCAGCTCTACCAGAAAGCTAGCCTCAAACTACTGGCTTTCCTATATTCTAACTATTCCACAGCCGATGGTAAGAATCTGAGAATGTGCTAGCTGGAAGTGTTTCACCTTAAGGTCTATCCGTATACTGTAGATAAAAAAAAATGTCTTCTTCTAGATGCTACTGGCGGAGCTGGTGCTTCTAAGAAAGCAGCAAAGAAGAAGGGCTCATCCTTCCAGACTGTGTCAGCCCTCTTCCGGGTAACTGCATACTGAAATAAAAATGATTCCCTTAAGTAATTACAACTAATGAATTAGGGAAACAATAGCTCAGCTTCTGTGCGACACTGTGGTGACTGATTATCTCTAACAGGAGAATCTGGGAAAGCTGATGACAAATCTTAAGAGCACCCATCCTCATTTTGTTCGGTGTTTAATTCCAAATGAGACTAAAACTCCGGGTAAGTGTCATATTATAAACACTCTTTATCAGACTATTTAAATCATGTCTCAGGCAGTGGGATTCTCATGTGGCTCTGGCTGACCTTTAGGCATTATGGAGCACCACCTGGTCATCCATCAGCTGCGATGCAACGGTGTGCTGGAAGGAATCAGGATCTGTAGGAAGGGCTTCCCCAGTAGGATCACGTACGGGGATTTCAAGCAAAGGTGAGGAGCAGAGGTCAGGTTGTTCGAGACTTCAAAAAACAAAAACCCCTTCTCTAACAAGGGTTTGTCTTATAGGTACAAAGTACTGAATGCTAGTGTGATACCTGAGGGACAGTTCATTGACAACAAGAAAGCTGCTGAGAAGCTCTTGGGGTCTATCGATGTGGATCACACACAGTATAAGTTTGGGCACACCAAGGTAAATGATTCTGAATGATACAACAGGCCTCAGTGTGTTTGAACCGTAGTGCTGCTGCATCCAACGGTTCTGCTAAGTATGTGGAGGTGGCAAAGTGATGCAACGCCGTGAGCGCCTTTGTCACGTGTGAGAGTGTAGGGGGTCTGTGTGACAGCTGACAGGAGTTTAGCCATTCGGAGCAGATGTTAACACTCTTGCAAATGACATATCAAACACACCATTAAATGATGTATGAGACTCGTGTCCATATGTTGAAGGGACAGTTATACCCAAAATAAAAAAACAGGTATTTTTCCTCTTCCCTGTACAGTAGAGTTTTTTTTTATCCTCTAGATAGTTTTGGTGTGAGTTGTCAAGTTTTGTAGATATCAGCTGTAGAGATGTCAGCCTTCTATCCGGTATAAGGGAACTATACGGCACTCTGCTTGTGAAGCTCAAAGAGCCCAAAATATTGTTTGTTAAATATTTTTTTGGCCTTTTATCGGCTTTATTGACAGAACAGCTGAAGATATGATAGGAAACAGGATGAGAGAGAGGGGGAGTGACATGGGCAAAGGGCGCCCATTCCGGGACTTGAACCTGGGGCCGTCGCAGCGAGGACAAAGCCTCTGTACATGGGACGCATGCTCTACCAACTGAGCTAGACGGCACCCCTGTACTGTTTGTTTTTTTACTATTATTAATGTTTATGACAATACTACTGTCCTTTGGCTGCTGTGTTGAAGAAATTTCCCCGTTTGCGGGACAAATAAAGGAAATTCTGATTCTGATTCTGATGGACAAGAGTTTCACACTTGTGATGAAAACATTGGTGGCGTCCTCCTTATCTTACCTTCCTATCTTAGTCAGCTAGCCTCTTGTCCATGAGTACATACACGCCTCCTTCTGACCGGTGATACAAAGAAACATAGTTTAAAGTGAGAAACTGCACACAAGGTCTGTGGATTATCCTAAGTAAGCAGGTCAGGAGTTCTGAAAAGAGACATTGCTGTCAAACTTTTCAAAGTATTTATTTTTTTTGGCTCTTTGAGAATCACAAGCCGAGCGCTCTATAGTTCCTTCATACTGGAGAGAAGGCCGACAGAACCTCAGCAGACCACACACAAACACTCTTGATGATAAAAGCACCACAGGTAAGAGGTGAAATGTGTATTTTTGATTTTGGGGTGAACTTTCCCTTTTAGGTCGTATGTCTTTGATGTCGTATTCGTGAGTATCTCAAGTTATAACCACATTCTGTTTCCTGAAGGTGTTCTTCAAAGCTGGACTCTTGGGTCTACTCGAAGAGATGAGGGATGAAAAACTGGCCTCTCTCATCACCATCACTCAGGCCTTGTGTCGTGGCTTCCTGAGAAGGAGGGAGTATCAGAAAATGATGGAGAGGAGGTAATGGTAGAGAAGCATGGTAGATTAAAATCACTGATCTGTGACTGACTGTAGATCTGTACGGATGTTGAAGCTAAAAACTAAAAACGAACTCCAAACACTTTCCAGAGAGTCCATTTACATCGTCCAATATAACATCCGCTCCTTTATGAATGTGAAACACTGGCCATGGATGAAGCTCTACTTTAAGATCAAGCCCCTGTTGAGGAGCGCCGAGACTGAGAAGGAGATGGCCATCATGAAAGTGGACTTCGCCAAGTGTAAGGAGGATTTAGCCAAAGCTGAGACCAAGAGGAAGGAGCTGGAAGCTAAAATGGTTTCACTGCTTCAGGAGAAGAATGACTTGTGTCTGCAGATTCAGTCTGTAAGTAGAGAGGGTACACATGTTGCAAAGATACTGCTGTTAATGTAAGTCACATGTAAGAGCTTCAGCATGCTACGTGCAGACCCGCTTTCCACATCAAGGCTGCTGTAGAAGGAGAAAGCAGGAAAACAGTTTTTTGGATGGAATGGGGAGGGACTGGGTTGGGGTTAAATGCAAACTGTGCTTTTTTTTTTCTCTTCGACAGGAAAGTGAGAGTCTGGCAGATGCAGAGGAAAGATGTGAGGGGCTTATTAAGAGCAAGATTTCACTGGAGGCCAAAACCAAAGAACTGAGCGAGAGGCTGGAGGACGAGGAGGAGGTGAACGCCGAGCTAACTGCCAAGAAGAGGAAGCTGGAGGACGAGTGCTCCGAGCTGAAGAAAGACATTGACGACTTGGAGCTCACCTTGGCCAAAGTGGAGAAGGAAAAACATGCCACTGAAAACAAGGTGTGCATCCACTGACCTGAACAGTAAGCCCACATATTTAAACACTGACTAACATTACTTTTTGCTTCACATTCAGGTGAAGAATCTGACCGAGGAGATGTCCTCTCTGGATGACACCATCGCCAAGTTATCCAAGGAGAAGCTGGCCCTGCAGGAGGCCCACCAGCAGACACTGGAGGATCTGCAGGCCGAGGAAGACAAAGTCAACTCTTTGACCAAAGCCAAGATCAAGCTGGAGCAACAAGTTGATGATGTAAGCGTATGGCCTCTATCTTTTGGAAGCTACAGTATGTAAAACTTAAACATGCTCTGATCAATGTTTTTATATATTCATATTATAACTCCACCAACTGTACTCATTAAAGTGTGTTTACGGTGTTGGGGAGTACTACTGCATGTGTGAAGAAAAGTAGATGTAAAGCCTTTTGTGTCACCACTCAACAACTCGCTGGTGTTCTGGTCTAATCTCAACCATGCACGCGCCACAAGATTTGAAAATAACGGTGCATCACGCACTGCAGGATACTACGCAGGTTATTATCCTGCGATGCAGGGAAGCAAAACTTGCTGTAGGAAAGTTTAGACTTTGTGGTGTGAAAAAAACTAAAGCAGGAGAAACGAGTCTGGATGATGGAATGGGATGTATATCCTTCAGCGAGAAGAGGAGGTGAGATTTTAACTGTCATATGTCATATGTCAGCCTCGAGGGCTAGAATGTTTACCATCGCTCGACCTGGCAACCCCCGGCGCAGCCCCTTGAGTCTTCCAGCAGTTCAATAGGTTACAGATTGGATCTGTACATCCGTCAAATGATCAGATTGTTCCACTGATTGTAGGAGTTGCCTGAAACTCCTTTAGTGTTAGCCCTACCTTAGAACGTAGCCAAAACTAGCTGCTGCTCATCTCTGTTTAAGGCTACCAGTTTAACACACCAGCACCTCTGACAGAACTGTTGGGGGTCAAGTTGCATTGTTGGTAATGTAGGTGGAATGGTCTTTTGAATGGATGAACTGTCTGTGTAATTATATGAACCCAGAGACGCTACAGCTCTACAGAGATTTTCAGCCTCTTTTAAGGTCATTGTTTTGGTTTTGACTGTTCTGATTCACTCTCCCTGCTCTCATCACGGTTGGTTTCCAGGCTAGCTCACAGAGAACATAAGCAGCGAGCTGGTGAACACAGCGGAGCATCAAGCAACTTAAGAGCCAGATATCCAATTCGGAAATGAATGAGACGAAAAACAGCCGTTTTACCATATCAGCCGTACAAAGTGATGATATGTCAGTGTTGTATTTAAAGCTTATGGTGCCATGTGGCCAAACAAATCAATTAATGCGAGATCTGATTGTGTCAGCTGGAGGGCTCTCTGGAACAAGAAAAAAAGGTGCGGATGGATGTCGAGAGAGCCAAAAGAAAGCTCGAAGGAGATCTGAAACTGAGTCAAGAATCCATAATGGATTTGGAAAATGACAAACAACAACTGGAGGAACGCCTTAAAAAGTACGTATTGGTGCGGCAGTGTCTAAGCATAGTGACTGGTACATTAATGCACATATTCATCAACCACGTGGTGTGGTTTTGCAAACAGGAGAGACTTTGAATTCAGCCAGCTTGTATGCAAGATCGAGGATGAGCAGAGTGTGGTGGCACAGTCTCAGAAGAGGATCAAGGAGCTCCAGGTACTTTAGAGACTGAAAAGGTTGGACTGAAAAAGTGCTGCAATCCAGTGAATGATGGTTGTTTGTTGGTACTCTTTACGCAGGCCCGCATTGAGGAGCTGGAAGAGGAGATTGAGGTGGAGCGTGTTGCCAGGGCGAAGGTGGAAAAGCAGAGGTCCGATCTCTCCAGGGAGCTGGAGGAGATCAGCGAGAGGCTGGAGGAGGCCGGGGGAGCCACTGCCGCTCAGGTGGAGATGAACAAGAAGCGAGAGGCGGAGTTTCAGAAACTGAGACGAGACCTGGAAGAGTCGACGCTCCACCACGAGGCCACCGCTGCAGCTTTAAGAAAAAAACATGCTGACAGTGTGGCTGAGCTGGGAGAGCAGATCGACAACCTTCAGCGGGTCAAACAGAAGCTGGAGAAGGAGAAGAGTGAGTCCAAGATGGAGATCGATGACCTGTCGAGCAACATAGAGGTCACGGTCAAGTCAAAGGTAAGCAGGCCAGTACAGACTGTGCACTCTATTCAGTATGTATTCAAATGAATATAACAGTTTTTGTTACCTTTTTTTAAATACATATTACAGATTAATTATGAGAAGATGTGTCACTCTCTGGATGACCAGCTGGGAGAATACAAGACAAAACACGAGGAGAACACTCGCCTGATTGCTGAGATCAACACTCAGAGGGCCAAACTTCAGAATGAAAACGGTAAACAGCGGAGTTAAATCCCTTTGAAGAGGCTCCCGGAGTCAAACACTTCTCTCTTACGCTCGTGTTCTGAAAACTGTTCAACAGGTGAGCTTTCCCGTCTTCTCGAGGAGAAAGAAGCGATGCTCTCTCAGATGCTGAGGGCTAAGATGGCCTTCACTCAGCAAACTGAGGAGCTGAAGAGGCAGGTTGAAGAAGAAACGAAGGTTTGCTACATTACTGCACCGTGCAACCAAACAACGACTGTCAGATCAATAATGTTTGAACATCAGGAGGATAACTAACTAGCTTTCTCTAGGTAGCGAGGACATTTTGAACTCCTGACACATTAACGCCAAATGCCTCAGCTGCACTTTCCTTCCTTAGTTTCATACTACTTAGCCAGTGATCCATCCACTGGGGCTACCAAGCACGGTTTAAGAAGTAAGAGCCAGTGGGCAGTTAGCTTAGCTGAAAGGAACAGTTCACCCAAAATTGTAAATCCAGTCCTCATCTCCTCCCTCCATGCTGATGAAAGTCAGGTGAAGTTTTGTAGTCCACAAAAACATTTCTGGAGCTTCACATCAGCTCAGCAGCTACAGCTATAAAGGTGTAAATAACGTCTTTTCAGATATATGTTGGATGTCAGGACTCCAGGAGGAGGAGACTTAGATTACAGCAGACAAGCTGTGTGGAGCCATTTGATGTCTTTTCGGTTGGTTTTCCTTTTTTAAAACGTAAATCTCCAGCTTCCTCAGCTGTTTAGCAGAACGCTGCAACTCCGTTTTGCCGTGAAGCTCCAGAAATGTTTTGTGGACTACGACACTGCACCTGACTTTCCATCAGAAGCTGGTGAGGAGATGATGACTGGAGTCACAATTTTGGGTGAACTGGTGCTTTAACATGAAGCAAGGGGAAAACTCATAATAACAGGATTATTTGAACCTTGAGGCAAAATCTGCAAACTTTGATCAACTACAATCCAAATGTCCCTCCCTGTCAGGCTAAGAATGCCCTCGCCCATGCTCTCCAATCTGCACGTCACGACTGTGATCTGCTGAGGGAGCAGTTTGAGGAGGAGCAGGAGGCCAAGGCTGAGCTCCAGAGAGCACTGTCCAAGGCCAACAGTGAGGTGGCGCAGTGGAGAACCAAATATGAGACTGACGCCATTCAGCGCAATGATGAGCTGGAGGAGGCTAAGTGAGGGTCGCACGCACACACACACACACACACACACACACACACACACACACACACACACACACACAAAGACATTATGAAACAAGATGTTTGATAACAGAGAAACATCTCCTTGATGTCGTTGTGCTCAGGAAAAAGCTTGCCCAGCGCCTGCAGGAGGCCGAGGAGGCCATCGAGGCTGTGAACGCCAAGTGCTCATCTTTGGAGAAGACGAAGCAGAGGCTGCAGGGAGAGGTGGAGGACCTCATGGTCGATGTGGAGAGGGCCAATGCTCAAGCAGCCGGCCTGGATAAAAAGCAGAGGAGCTTTGATAAGGTAACAAACATCAATCCCCAATCACCAATCACAGCGCGCCACGGATGCCAACAATAACAATCTGCAACATTATTATTCTATCCTGTTGATGTAGGCTTAACATACCAGCGACTCAACACGTGCTCTGTTAATGACAGCCAAGATTTCACAAGTTAAAAGCAGTGGTCTCATAAAATCATCCATCCGGATACATAACCAGCGATTTGCGTCTTCCTCAGATTCTGTCTGAGTGGAAGCAGAAGTATGAGGAGTGTCAGTCTGAGCTGGACGGATCGCAGAAGGAGTCCCGCTCCCTCACCACCGAGCTCTTCAAAGTGAAGAACTCTTATGAGGAAGCTCTGGAGCACCTCGAGGTCCTCAAACGAGAGAATAAAAACCTGCAACGTACGTGTGCCACTGTCAGACCTCATCTGACACTGGATCAGATGGTTCTGAATAAACACCAAGGATTTTGTGTTCATGTGTCAGTTGTATGTTGCCGTTTGTCTGAAAAACTCTAATGCATTTTGACACATTTAGAGGAAATCTCTGATTTGACTGAACAACTTGGAGAGACTGGTAAAGCCATCCATGAGCTGGAGAAGACTAAGAAGCAAAGTGAGACGGAGAAGACAGAGATCCAGACCGCTTTGGAAGAGGCTGAGGTAACTTCACGTAATATGAATACATTATTTACACCATGGCTCATTCCTCTTTATCTATGTGTTGTTATTTCATTCTTGTCTGGACTCCAGGCTTCTCTGGAACACGAGGAATCTAAAATCCTGCGTGTCCAGCTGGAGCTGGCTCAGGTCAAAGGGGAGGTTGATCGCAGGGTGGCTGAGAAGGACGAGGAGATCGAGCAGATGAAACGCAACAATCAGCGCATCGTGGAAACGATGCAGTCCGCCTTAGATTCTGAAACGCGCTGCAAGAACGATGCCATGAGAATCAGGAAGAAGATGGAGACCGACCTCAATGAGATGGAGATCCAGCTGAGCCATGCCAACAGGCAGGCGGCTGAAGCCCAGAAGCAGCTGAGGAACATCCAAGCCCACCTCAAGGTGAAACGTTGTTCATTGGCAGCTTCAGCACCAAATGATTAGCTTTTTCGGGTGAATCATACAACTTTTACCATCCTGTCCCTCTGCAGGAACAAACCCTTCACCTGGACGAGGCACTGCGGAGCCAGGAGGACCTGAAGGAGCAGGCGGCCATGATGGAGCGCAGGAGCTGCCTGATGCAGGCGGAGGTGGAGGAGCTGAGGGCCGCTCTGGAACAGTCGGAAAGAAGCCGCAAGCTGGCTGAACAGGAACTGGCTGATGCCTGCGAGAGAGTGGGGCTGCTGCACTCCCAGGTGAGCAGCAACATTACAGCCTAGCCCGTGAAATCTGAAGGGACAGCTGAACAGCTGTTCCGTCATGTGCTGAGATGATGTGATTTTTTAAAAGTGGAGCTTCAAAGGCTATGTAAGAGATAATGCCCGACGAGGTGTCCCTCATCAGGAATGAATGGACGCTGTGCACCGCTCCAGTAAATAGGATGGACCTTCCTTACGACTTGGCAGTGGGACATAAAGTGGTCCGCTTTAAAAAAACAAAAGATCCAATTAATTAATCCTTGAAATGACGTTGATGGTACTCTGTGTACCTGTACCACAACATCCCAGTTAATTGACTTCTGGCCATAGTCCCCTCGGTTACACTTCTCTAGCTCACTGTTTTGGTTGGACTGGGTTCAGTTTCAATGCTCTCAGCCTTGTTTCCAGCCACAGCAGACAGCTGTTTTCACACTGCTCAGCACACAGACAAAGTTAGAGACCAGCTGGTAAACGTGCTGAAGCATTTAGCTGCTAAAAAGCCTTGGTGACTACTTGGAGATACCAAGGACAGAGTTCAAATAATACTCAATGTTAGAGTTTGAATTATGAATTTGTGAGGTTCCCGGAAACGGCAAACTCCAAATGATTGCTGACGCTGCATCGCTCTGAAGTCCCCGTATTTAAAGCATCCTCCTTATCTGTCCACTTTCTCATCTTCCCTTTCTCTCTCCTTCCATCATTGCATAGATGCAGCCAGAAAATGACACAAACAGAATATTTATGATGCAAATAAGTAAGCAGAGTTTTCAGAGAATCCACATCTGTTAACTATATCACCACACCGCCTGGCAATGTGAGCAAAACAGTAGCCGACTCGTGTGCCTCTCCTCCTCTCTCCTTCTTGTGCGGTCAGTCTACAGGCACACTTAAAAATATTAATATTTTATAGCAGTGTTTATGATATAACATGAGGTAGGAGGCAGTCAATATCAATTTGTAACATTCTTCTTATTGAATATTCTGTCACTGTGGGCAGTGCAGTCAGGGAGCATCAGCTCTCACCTGAACATGCTGTATATCAATCTGACATTTCTGACAAGAGGTTTCAGCTCAGCCAGCGTCTTTACTGCCTTCTAATTCATCCTGCACCTTAAACAGAAGAATACACGCAGAGAAATAATCAGACCTCACCTCAGCTTTCTCTCCTCCGCTGTGCTTCGTTGAGGATCCTCGTCAGACCTTCCGTGTCAACCTGGACACGGAGGAGGAGGGAAACTGACTCGATAGTAAATGACAGCAGAACGCAGTCAGGGACATGGAGCTGAGATGTAAAGAGATAAGATGTAAGCGTGTTTGAGCATCGCCAGATGACAATATACTGTTTGCCAACCTTCTTCTGGCTACAGAACACAAGTCTCCTCAACTCCAAGAGGAAGCTGGATGCAGACGTCAGCCAGCTGCAGGGCGAGGTGGAGGATGCCATCCAAGAGGCTCGAAATGCAGAGGAGAAAGCCAAGAAGGCCATCACTGATGTAGATATCATGTGCTTCACCTCTTGTTACTGTATAACTAGCACTTACAGTTGTATAAAGTATGATTAGCAACTGAAAGAAACAGCCATAATTGTTAAGCAGCATATATCAAACCAATCAGTTTGAGGCACTGTTCATGTAGGCGGCCATGATGGCCGAGGAGCTGAAGAAGGAGCAGGACACCAGCAGCCACCTGGAGAGGATGAAGAAGAACCTGGAGGTGTCCGTGAAGGACCTGCAGCACCGCCTGGATGAGGCTGAGAGCCTGGCTTTGAAGGGAGGAAAGAAACAGCTCCAGAAACTGGAAAATCGGGTATCACACTCGGCCATACGAGATTCACGTAGCATTAGCCAGAACTCACGTTATAACTGTTGGGTTTGTGGTGTTCGGACTCTCTGTCGCAGGTGCGTGAACTGGAGGGGGAAGTGGAGGGTGAGCAGAAAAGAGCCGCTGATTCTGTCAAAGGAATCCGTAAATATGAACGGAGAGTGAAGGAGCTCACGTACCAGACTGAAGAGGACAAGAAGACCTGCCTGAGACTGCAGGACCTGGTGGACAAGCTGCAGCTCAAAGTCAAGGCCTACAAACGGCAGAACGAAGAGGCGGTGAGATCTGTTCCGACCTCCAGAGAAACAAACAGGAGCGATTGTCTTTTTTTTAAATGACGATGATAAATGATGATTAGAGCGTCCTGCGTGTGTTTTGTCTACAGGAGGAGCAGGCCAGTACTCACCTGACCAAGCTGAGGAAGGTGCAGCACGAGCTGGAGGAGGCACAGGAGCGAGCAGACATCGCCGAGTGCCAAGTCAATAAGTTGAGAACCAAGAGCAGAGAGTTTGGAAAGGTGACGATTTTTCACTACGTTTATTGAGGAGTTTGGTTTGTTTGGATCATTATTGGCTGAGCTGTTGGCTAATCTTCCAGAGATTTGACCAGCGCAATAATCTAATAGATGATGAACATCTGAGACAGTCGGGAATTAGTTAGTACAACAGGATTGAATTCATGTCTGTGCTGCTTTGCGTCACGGACGGGGTAGTATTACGAGATGAACACACTGTTTACACTGATTTCACCATTTGCACTCCATTTATGAAGGAAGACGACATTTTATTGATCTAAACATGTCACATGTTACAAAGACACGAAACAATAAAGGCTGCTTCTTTATCCCTGTGGAGAAAGTCCCCAGACTCCCTTAACAAATGTGTCAGTTTAGTGAGTTTGTTGAGTTGGAGACACTTTATAAACTCTGTCTCCGACTAATTCTTCATTATTTGTAAATTCAGCAAATGTTCTACATGAACTACATCTTTCTTTGACTAAAAAAAAAACATGGTGTCTGTTTGTCCCAGTGGTGGATGAGTTTATTTCATGTAGAGCAGGAAGTGACATCAGATCACAGGTGGCCACTCAGATGCAGGTTAAAGTAGCTTGGATCACTCAGGACTGATGTTAATAGCAGGTCTAATCAGTATGAACTGCTTTGTACAAAGGAAGCTGCAGGTATACCCATTTGATTGTGCAGTGCATTAAATCTTTCCTTTCCTTTCCTTTCCTTTCCTTTCCTTTCCTCCTGTCCTGTCCTTTGTCAGGCTTCTGAAGCTGATTAGACGACACAGAGGACCTCCTCTTTTCCTTCTTGGACTTCTTAGTGAAAGTACAAACTCTGCAGATTGAACAACTCTTTCTGTTTTGCTGTGCGACTGTAGCAGAATAAAGTGGTGTGAAGCATCAGCTGTGTCTGTTTTTTTCTCCACATCTTATGACCTTGTTGTCTTTCATTAGAAACACTGTATCAGCCAACATCAGTATGTTTCTGAATACCAACACAAATGGATGGAAACTGAGTGTTTATCGTAGTTCTTGGTGTACTAGCACATCCGTGTAGGCTCTGTAGTGCTAATTATCCTGTAATAGCCTGTAATTAGTCAGTGAACCAGATAATCAGTTTTGAGTGTGTGCTTTCTACGAGTGCAGTTTGTGTCTAATTTGAGCATCTGTTTGCAGAGCTCAGTCCAGAGCCCTGCAGAATGCCTCCTGACATTTACGTTCTGAGTTAAAATAGCCGTCCTCTTCACTGCCGCTCATCTGCATACAATACCTAATGCTAGCATGAGACAAGTGGATTAAACATGATTAGACCAATATAATCAAAGGAGCATCTGGACCAATCAGAAAGGCTTCGGGGGATGGATTAAAGACGAAGCATGTATTTAACTGTGTCACTCCATCCTTGAACCTGACGGAGGGATTCTGCACTGTTTGCTTTTGTTTCTCTGTCAGCGTCCTCATCGTGACAGGAATTTCATTTGTCTGGGACTCAGATTAGAAGTTAAAGTGGGACACGGAGGTAAAATACTCGTCAGCATGTCTCTCATACTTACAGGTACTCAAAGGAAAACTCAGCAGCACACACACTCTGACAGGAGCTATGTTTGAGATATGTTAAAACCCTCCAGAAATACATTGCAACAATAATGTACGGCAGGAGTTGAACTCCATAAATGCTACATACATTTGAACATTTGTAAACTTTTTAGTAGAGAAAGTAATCAGAATAAACCAGAGTTGGTTGAAATTTTAAAAGCAGGATCTTGACTGAAGCACTTGTTCTGTAGCCACCTGACAGGACACTGGTCGGCTGTTTCTATCTATTAGTGTCTTAACAATCAGAGAAAAGTCGGATTCTGATGGGTTTTAAATTAGGTTGTTCCTGATTAAAAATAAATGAAGGGATTTCATTTATGAATGTATCATGCATATTACATATTGATGAGGGTCCTCAGTCATCCAGCTCATAGTCATTCTAAGAGCAGAACAGCAAGTATTGATCTGTGTGTAGGTGTCACACGTGTCCTTAACGACTCTGTAAGGACACTCCCACACAGAGTTTTAAAGCCTGCAGCTCCCCTCCAGCTAGAACTGAAGAAGCCTCTTGGATGAGAGGTGAAACGTCTTCAAGAAACCGAGACATGTCCGGTTGCCTACGATACAGCACGTAGAATCGTGCATATAACGAAGGCCCAGACCACACGTGCTTTCTATAAACTTTCTATAAATTTGTGCAAACCAGGACCAGAGTGCAGCAACTAGGTCACTAGTTACTTTACATGCTGCATCAGAGCCAGAGTAGAGCATTTTTAAATGAATTTATTTAATCAGTAATCAGATAAGAAAAAAAAATGGATTCCAATAATCTGAAAAATTGTGAATATGGTGACAGTCACACCATTACACTTACATTCACATATATTGAACATCCGTGGTCTTCTTCCTCTTCACCGGTACAATAAGTCCTCATGCGTCCAAGCCTGAGTCAGTGATTGATAACGATACGTGCCCGTGTGACGGGATGAGGCCACAGAGTGAAGGCCGCGCTCAGTGAGGTTTCTGTATCAGACCACATCGTGCAGCAGGGATGATCTATCTGAGTCACACATGCTCTCCTTGTGAAAAAAGGCAACCCAAATGAGCTGGTTGATTACACTGACACCTGTGAGTATTTTATATTCCCTCTCCCATGTGTTCTTTAATAAACAGGTCATTTGTATAGTAAGACTAAAAATGACTGAATGGAACATCGATTTAAATAAGATATTTCTCAAATCCCTGTACACTGTATGATGAATTTCTCATTGTACTTCAGTTCTACGCAGCATTCTGCTATGGCTGTAATACCACAGTTACAGCAGCCAGAGGGCCCCCTTGAACAACAGAAGAAGCAGTGAGGCAGAAAGACCCAAGCAGATTAGTTCAGCTTGTTCCGAGATCCAGATGTGTCATAAAGACTTCCTGTGCCTCAACAGAAATGAAGAATTCATACAGTCAAAGACTGAAGATATTCCATCCACAGAGTGACAGACTATCATAAATATTTACAGTCACTGACATGCTGTTCACACTTAAACAAGCTATTTGTAAGAAAAGTTGATTTATTTATGCGTTATGCGTTTATGAGTTGGGAATGAGACTCAAAAATCAACATGTCTGGGCATAGTTTAGCTCAGTTGGTAGAGCAGGCGTCCCATGTACAGAGGCTTCGTCCTCACTGCAGCGGCCCCAGGTTCCAGTCCCGGCCTGGGGCCCTGTGCTGCCTGTCACTCCCCCTCTCTCTCATCCTGTTTCCTGTCTAGTCTCCAGCTATCCCGTCAATAAAGCCTTACAAAGGCCCAAAAAAATACTAAAAATTAAATAAATCAACGTGTCTTTCAAATAGCACCTTTAATATTACACACAAAAAAAAAGTTTCTTTATCGACCTCATGTGGAAAAACGGACTCAGCACTTTTAAAACGCGCTGGTGCAATGAGACTTCAGGGGAGGGGTTGAAAGTGAAAGTACTGAAAGTACCAGTGAAGCTTTAATTCTAAATGCTTGCTTGCTATGCTCCAGCACACACGTCTGGACTGGAGGGGCTTCTGTTGGTCATCCCTGCTCTCCCAGCAGCAGCACCAGCTTCCTGCTGAGACTGAACCACAACACTAAAGTTACGGCTCGCAGAACCAAACTCTATCTATTTGTAACTAAGTACATTTACTCAAGTACTGTAATTGAGTACAATGTTGAGGTACTCATTTTATGCTAGTTACTACTTCTACTCCTCAGGGGAAATATCATTATGTTTTACTTAACTGCATTTTTTGATGTATTGACTTAAAATGTATGCTTATGTTATACTTTCATTCTGCATTCTTTCTACAAAAAAACTAAATTTCGTTGTACCTCCACAGTACAATGACAATAAAGGCTATTCTATTCTACAAGCTCTGTAGATGTACCATACCTTGTCTCCATAAAAATGTTATCCATGAATAAGAAGTAAGATTTTGAATGCAAGACCTTTACTTGAGGTTTGACACATATGAACGCCTTTTTCTTTTGTACGCTGCAGCTCTAAAGCAGAAATGCTCAGCTGTGGTGTTGACTGGTTATTTTGCTCATGATCCGTCTTGATATAAGAAACACCATTTGGAGGTGAACAAGGTTAAAAATTGTGTTTTCATCGGAGGGAGTCTTTAATTGTTCTTCAACCACTGGTGTACGCAGTTATTTGATGCATTGAATTATACAATTTATGTAAGTAAAATTCAATATAACGATAAAAAGAACATACAGATGCTCTTTATAGTTATTGTAATTAATGTTGAATAAGTAGTTTATAATGTAGTGCAGAGAGCAGCTGGTGTACTGACGTGCAGATATGAAGGAGATGAGCTTTGGTGAAAGACGTGTTCAGACAGAAGCATGAAGCAGGTAGCTTCAGCTCCGCTCCTCAGACCCAGAGTCTAGGAGGGCCTTACTTCACGAAGTGGCCGCGGTCCCTCCAGGGAGGACTCCAGAGCAGTTTCCACCAGCTGTGGAGCCAAAGTGTTCCGCTGAAGTTTGGTGAGCAGTGCTAGTTTGGAACGCATGCTGGTGTGAGAGCCGGCAAAAGAGCGGAGCAGCTTGCTGGACAGGTGGCAGAGAAAGACTTGAACATCCTGCTCTGTTTCTGGGCGGATGAGGGAGAGAAACATTTGGAGACCCTCCAACATGACCTTCATATGGTGGGCAGAGAGAGAGAGAAGAAGAGGGAGTGAGTGTAGGATGTTAATCATGTAAAATGGATCATTTGTTTAGACTATATATATCACAGTTCCAATTTTCCATCAGCACGTTAGTGGTAATTCCCGCTGAGTGATTCTGAGTGAAAATCAAAGAATCACAAAATGACCCTTTGAAGTCCTCACCAAGGAAAAAGCAATGGTAAACATTTTCTTTGCATTTTTTATTTACTTGGGTCAATAATAACAACAATCAAAAAAAAACTTTATGTGACCCCACGGTTATTAAGATATAGGCCTCTACCAAACGGTTGAGAAGTCCCTTAATGGTAGGGTTTTTCCCTGTTCTCCTCTTCTTTCGGGGTGGTGGGTTAGAAGATGAGGCAGCCTGTCCCTCATCCATAGAATCAAAAGAAGTGTCCCCGCTTTCTTCTGCTTGTGGGGACTGACAATCAAGATCATCTACACTATATTGCCAAAAGTATTCACTCAGCCATCCAAATAATTGAAATCAGGTGTTCTAATCACTTCCATGGCCACAGGTGTATAAAAGCAGCATCTAGGCATGCAGACTGTTTCTACAA
>OMLP01045020.1:39420-55493 GCA_900302685.1 Spondyliosoma cantharus | reverse complement strand
TTCAGGGGGATTACTGGAGCCTATCCCAGTTACTCGATGGGCGAAGGCCAAGGTACAGCCCTGAATGAGTCGCCAGCTCATTGCAGGACCCTTACTGATGGCAGAGGCTGCCACGCATGGTGCCAACTGCACATCAGGAGCAATTTTGGGGTTCAGTATCTAGCTCGATGTAAAACTAAAAAATTGAGTGATAGCCCTGTATCACCGCCCATAACTACTTAACCATAGTTTATTCTCAGATCTGGGTTCGCTCTCTCGCATGTAGACACACAAATTGCATCACTTGGGACTTTCTATTTTCAATTTCTATTTCCATTAGGGGTGTCCCGATCGAATCTGCAGGATCGGGATTGGGGCCGATATGGGCATTTTACCCTGACAACCGTGGACCCAAGGACGATTTTCTTTTTATCCTTAGAGCACAATTTGTGGCAGAACTCAGACGCGCACGTTATGTTACTCTGGCAAACCTGTGGTTAAAATGTCTGCAGTGTGGAAATAACTTAAATTAGAAAGCGAAAGCAGTTCAACGGCGACGTGTAACATCTGCAATACGAATGTTTAGCGAGGGGGTAACAAAAGAGCTGCATTTAATACTATTCATTTGGTAGGATAAAATATTACAGAGAAGGTAATTCAATCAATCGCTCTGGATAACCAGCTCATCTCCGTGGTAGGGGATCAGGGTTTTCTTCGTCATCTGGAGTTCTTGAGTCCCCGGTATGTCCTGCGATCTCGGCATTACAGTACATTAATTCCACTTTCCAGTTACAACATGCCGGTATGCACACTAGTTTCGGGGGTCTCATACAGCAAAACATGTAAAACAGGCAATTGAGAAGATGCTGATGCTGCGTGTGAAATACACAATCAACGCATCCATGTCATTTTACGTGACAACGTAAGGAATATGAAAAAAGCAGTGGATGATATGGAGGTACCAAGCGTGGGCAGCCACAGTGCAGCATCATAGACTCACCTGCTGACGCAAGGAAGGTGGTAGGCCAATGTTGCAATAGCATAATGCAGAATAAGAAAGAACCATATGAAAGTATATACTTTGTTTCAACAAAATAAAAAAACCTATTAAGGAACAGCTTGGATGCAGGTATTTTTTTTCTTAATGCAGCTGTATTTATCCAGGAAAATATTAGTTAAGGCTAAGTATTGGATCGGGACTCGGTACGTCATTTACTAAATATCAAATGACTCGGATCGGGATCGTGGTAAAAAAAACCTAATCGGGACATCCCTAATTTCTATTATCGCTTTATGCTGTTCCTATGCGAGATCTTTTTTTCATCACTTCCTGTAAATTTTGTTAATGCCTTTTATCTCTGAAGGCAAATCAAATGGTCAAATCACCGTACCTGGAAGTTGCCCACCATGATGAGTCCAGCAGCACAGATCCAGCCTGTTGAGAGACTTGCCGTGTTAAGAACACAGTTTTGGTGCTTTTCAATGACGTGGGCATAGCGCAGCAGCACAATCGCCATAACTGCAAAAAGGACAGAAAGAGAAAGGAATGCAAGTCAGTAATTGCTGGTTCGGCAGATTAATAACAGAAGAACATTGAAATGCTATGAGAAAGGAAGAAAAGTTCTGCTTATTCTGGACCATGTACATTGTTATTATTAATTCACAATTGCCTAGTTTCAATTTAATGGACACACTTGCACACCTCATTTACCCGAAATACACAAGAATTCCCTGGAAGCTGTTTAAGAGTTACAAGGAACGGATTCCTGAATAACAAGTTGGAATACGAGGGACAGGAAATGGCGGGAAAGTGGGTGGGGGTTGGTCTGAGTCTTGCATAAGATTAAAAGGTGGAGGGAAACTAAGTACAGTATATGGGCCAGATGACTGCTGATGTGCTAATGTGCTCTGACTGGGGGTATTGTTGGTGTACTGAGGAGCTGACCCCCACTCAGTTTCTCTTTGTTAGCTCCTCACGGCTGGTGCTTGACGAAGGCTGCCTGGGCTTGGTGAAAGCAGGGCATAAGGGGTGAGTGGAAAAAAGGAGGGTGAGCGAATTAGAAGGGACAAGGAGCCCCTCGTGTCTTGACTTGAAGCCCATATATTTGTCTCAGAGGCTGAAGTGTTGTCTTAACTCTGTCACCATCTCTATAAGAGGCAGACTTTAAGATGGTCTATGCTGCCTCAAGAGAATATAAATGGAAACCATGGTCACAGTGAGGAAAGAAAAGCATCAGTGCAGTGCAGGCTTTAACAATGTAAAGCTTTGTCTCCATGAGTCAGGGTTTGGATGTGTTGTGGCTCTTAGCCAGGGTCTCAATGACCTGGCATATTTCATAACCTGCCACAATTTCTTCCTGTATTCATTAAATTGCAGGGATACCTAACTAGGCCGAATGAATGTAAAATCAATGTGGAGAGCAGGGTTACCTGCTAACCCTACCCTAAAACTAACTGCATGACCTATCTCAAATCTAATGGCTATAGATCCCAGTAGACTTCTTCAGTAAGTTTTGTCTTTAAAAGCTTTTTGGATGATATTTATTTCTTCTCTGTGCTAGCTTTTCCAACTTTTTGTACACAGATACTAAAAATGGTCTAAAATCATGTGAAATTGCCCATTTTTAAATAAAAATGTCCAGTTTTCTTGGGGAAGACTGACATTTACCTTTTCTCACAAGATCAATTATCAAAATGGTTGGCAATTAATGTAATAGTTGGCAACTAATTATTAACCAAATTATTGCTTCAGGTCTATGCATCTTTCACAAAATGCAGCATGCAAATAAATGTTGCAATTAATCAAAGGTCTGCATGTGTCTATAAATAAATATAATTTGCTGAATTACGAGGAACTGCACAGGTAAACATTGTTACATACAGATAAGCAATACAATAGCTGTAACATATACAGGATTCTAGTAAAATGAGCTGCCCTCTGTTCCCACAGCATAGAATCATCTTGGCAAACTGATTTCAGTTACAATCATGGAAAAACAAATAGCAGTGTCTCCAGGCACGGAAACAATCTTGTCTTTGTGTTTTTCCCCTACTTTTTTTTTTTTTTGTTTTAATGGAGAGCACACTGTGTTGCTGAAGGGACAAGACAGTCAACTGCAGTTACTTTCATTCGATTATGACAGACCGGCTGGCTGCGGATTTTTCCTAATTTTTCCTCATTACAAATGAACATGTTTGAACTTGCTGGCTGCAGTTGCAATGAAATGACGTACACTATGCCTGAAGGTTAAAGACATGGAAGAACATTTTCCCAAGTACTTCCATGCTTCCCTTTTATTTTCTGCACTCTGAAGGCACATTTGTGGGGGCTGTTTAATGGCATATTTCTTTAAGGATTCATGTCATGCTGAGGGGTCACAGGCCCCTACAGCATGAGGGAAACATGTCTGACTGGTAAGCAGCATAGCTGACCTCCACCTGGCCTCGGACGACAGGACAAGCTGTTGTTTGACAGCTCAACAATAGGAATAATTTACATAAACAGAGTCCTCAACACAGTTACAGCTTTGGTCACCTTCCACACAGGCGCCCTCACCGGATCTCACTCCTTTACTCTAAATTCAGGAAGCCAAGGGGAGGAAGCAGAGTGCTGGCCCAATCACTTAACCACACTCTGATGCATACGCACTAATGTGACTCTTTCACAGAAGTTATCTTGCAACAACGTGGAATAGTGTAATGTATGTGCAACCCTGCGGTCACAAGCAAACACTTGCTTTTACAGTCACACAGAGGTGAACTCAAAAACACACACAAGTGCACATCCCCACAAAAGTCACATCAGCCACACCACACCTCACAGTTAAATAAACCCTGCTGTCCCCCACAAGGAGATTCGTTTCAACCCAAACACCCAGCTGCCTTCTCTTCCACAGGAGGTGTGCCGAAAAAGAATACATGCATTGTCTTTGAATCATTGTGTGTGTGCACTGGCAGGGACTGGGATAAAAACGAGAAGAATAATTATGAGGCAATATACAGTTCATTGAGTCCATGTTATCCCAGATAGGAGTCAACCACCTGAGCCCACTGTAGCAGGCACAATCTACAAAGTAAGACATAAATCAATAGGCTAAGAAGCTAAGCACTGATTATTTACAATAGCCTGTTGTAGAGCTACATGCCACATTAGCTTAACCTACTTTTGCAGAGCCGTAATAACTTGCCTTACAACAGGTATTAACATAAGATTATTTGGATGGTGAATAAAAGTAAAAGCAGAGATGGGAGCTGTAAATGCTACCAATCTAACTTGAAGATTGATGGGGTAAAAGCATCTTAAATTACTAAAATGAATACTGCGTTGTTAATTGTCTTGCTAAAATCAGCATTTATGTGATAATAAGTCAGTTTTTAAAGATATGTCACAGTCTATATGTTTCATCCAATTTAGAGCTAGACTGACAGACACATTGATTGAAAAAGTGCAAGAAGAATCAAAATTCCCTGCTTGTACTGACCAGAAGTTAGAAACATATAATATTGTGTAAATTAATGAAAAGAAGCAAATATTCCCACTTGAAATTTTGTTCGAAAAATGAGTATAACTGATCGCTCAATTAAATCATTCCAGAATAATTTTCGATCGATAATTGATTAATCAACAAATTCTTTGAGCTTTAGCTATCGGTTTATTGGGGCTGCATGTTCATTTTTTATTTTTTTTTAATTACATTGAGATTATTTGGACAGCCATTAGTGGGAATGATCTTTTTATTTCCAATTTTCATGACACTGCTGTCCTAGTGGTTCTTGCCAGAGGAAGACATAAGATGCAATCTAATTTAGCTTTTGAAACATGTGTTTACCGTTAGGTATAATTAGGGCTGGAGGTGTTCATTCTAAACCAGAGCATCTGGTCTTAGAGTTATACTGCAGACAAATTGTGCAAGGGGTAATGGGACAGAAGAGCACAGCAGGTAAACAAAGTAAACTGTATATTTCATATATATATATTGCTACATTGTTTGGTTTCCAGGTAACTTTTCTGTAACTGATTTATCTGCATTTGCGTATAAAGAACAGTTCAAAAACATAATGCAGTGTTCAGCCTACCTCTCTTTCTCTGGCACAAATACATTTATGTATACAGGGTCGACAGTTTGACGTGCTGCGGTTCAGGGGTCATGGTTTACTAACAGTGATGGTCAACTGCTGGACTTTCACTGCTGCCTGAGCAGACTTCACACAGAGCTGCAACAGTCTGGTCCCTACCAAGACCTCTCAAACACATGTGTTGTCTCTCACACACAGAAAGGCTCTCCGATTCACGTCACAGGTTGAGACCAGTGCTATAACTTGGCTGTCTACAATACACAGCATACAGCTTAACAATGTTGATAGTTAGTTAGGCATTTTTTTTTAAGGGGATCATTGTCTTATGATTGATTTGTCTCTGTCTTCACATCAGATATATGAAGACAAGACAGGCAGGCCCTAAGTAGCTGCTAGAGGCATGGAGACTCCTTATGAAAAGACAAACAAGGCAAAGGAACCTCTCCCCCTTTTTATATACATGAGCGTGCGCACACACACACACACACACACACACACAACATGTCTAAGCCACAGCTGGGAAACATTAACTTGATGAGGGTAGTCAGAAACACCAGTTAGCACAGGGAACAGCACGTGTAGACTCATAAAAAACAGACAGAGCAACACATGGGAGCTCATGCACTTCTTTTATATCATGCATGCCTTCCTTTCCCTGCTGAACTACACACCTACTGTGGGTGTGGGCATATTGTGTGTGTTATCATATGTGCATATTTGCCAAGAAACTATTCTGAAAATGTGTCTGATTTATACATCCCCTCTCATTCAAAGCAGCCACATGTATGGTTTTCACTGGCTCTTGGTCAGTGTAGTTGATATTTTTGCACGATGGTGGGTTCAGTCCATTGCCAGCACGAAGCATTGGTAATTGAGGACTTGTAGATGAGACTCAACAATTAACTATCTTTCAGCAGAAAGTTACATTTAGTTCCTTTAACACTGGCAAAACATTTGATTGTAACGATTACATTTGGTAACTACCACAAAGGACCCTCTCACCTGCTGTTGTTTGCAGACCAATCTTTTTAAGATAAACATCTTGTGAAATTAATTAGGATGTCATGTTTTAAACTGTGTCCCTCTATTTTACATGGTAGCATATCTTTAGCCCCCATTTCAGGCATTTTATAGACAAAATTATCAATGGAGAAAATAATCAGCAGTTTAACAGATAATTCAAATAATCAGCATTTGAAGCCCTAATGTTATCAGTTCATATCTTACAGAGAAAGCTATCTGTGATAGTGGGACTTATAGCAGAAATCGAATTTGAAATCTATGACTGTGACATTGTCCGTGTTTGTATTGATCGTGTACGTATCGTGTGGCTTACCCATGAATGATCCCGTGCTGCAGATAAGGCTAAAGAAGCAGCTCTCTGGAGGAAGAGTCCCACATTTACTGCAAGAGAGAGAGAGAGTGTACACATAAATAACTACAATCCATCAACCTACACACTACAAATCCCCCTCCCACACTGTGCACTCTAAAATATAGCATGTTTATGAAATGCATTTCTACTCATGCAATAAGGAAGTAAGAGGGGTAGAACTACACTTCCTCATGTCCCATCATCAAGCCTTTGACTTTTCACCTACTGCCTTTCCTCAAGGAATGGGAAATGTTTGTAGGAGGGGAAGGCAGGAGACAGTCGGCGCAGGCTGTCTGTGCCCGAGCTCCTGCTGCCTACAAAGCCAAAGCCCTCTCAGCTGACTGCAGTTCCACACATTCTTCAGTGCATGGATCAAAACATAAATTTCAGTAGGCTAATACTTACACTGGTGATCTTTAAACAATTCTTGGATGTATTAATATTTTAATCACCTGACATTGTTTGATTTCAGTCAATTACTAGCTGGCATGCACGGCACATGATGAAAAATGTGCATCTCTTCCACCTTCACTGCATTACTAAAAATGACCTTTTCAATAGTTAGACGTTTTTCTGTTAATTTGTGGTTTACCCTTGTTTGAGAGTTATTTAACATTTCTGATAACATTATGATTCTCGTTACATAATATCTTTGTTAAGATTAAACAATAAGCAGTGGTTTCTTTGTATTTTTTCTGATGATTTCCTCCAGATTTTTTATACAAACCACAGTGTTTACACTCCACAGCTGGCCTTTGAAGTTGAAATCTCAGTCTGACAAAAAAAGCTAAACAACAGAATGGGAGTGCCTCGATTTTCCTTCCAAGTGTAAGCCGACTCCTCACTGCGTGTGTTTACATGGTAAAGAGCAGACCCACGCTTTGCCTCTGAACTGCCACGGTGGCAGGCAGGCAGGATATTTCAGCCCCAAGTTATTTTCAGAATGCACACGCACACACACACACACACACACACACACACACACACACAAACAGTCGCATACTCAGGAGAACTCTCCTTCAAGCTCACTCGCTTTTTTATCAACAATGTGTCGACAGGGGTCATGAGAAACAATGGGACAGTGTTCCTGTTTTACCAGACACAAACTAGACAGAAAAGAGACAGAGGAACGGACAGGGAGCGGTAGAGCTGGGTTCAGGGCGGGAGGCTCACTGACCTGATGAGAGGTACATTATCTAGTGTGCAGCACAAGGTTGGCCCACTCTGCAAAAACAGCTCCTCTTCACATGACACGTTGTACAACCTGGAACACCAGACATGAACACACACAAGGCAAGTTGTCGAAATATCAATACAACTTCAAGCTTACTGGAAAATCATTGAGAAAAACAAAGATGCAAAGAAGATGCAATATCATACATAATCTTCAATCATTTTGAAAAAATATTTAAAATGTGATATAATGAATATTTCCTTCTTAGGCTCACAGTACAGTAATTACAGTTTTTGTTCAAGTACCATGTTGTGGGGTCACAAAAAGGCTTCCTTTTATTTTTAGAGTTGGTGAGACAAACCACTGTGCCATCAAATAGCAGCTGGTAGAGATTAACCTCAGTTTGTCTAAAACAAACCCAATGTTCAGAGGAATAGTTAGTCACTCACTGAAAGTGCATGAACTGAAAACAATAAATACATGTTAAACAGACAACCCCCTCTCTCCTTGCATTTCCAAGTGGACTATTGCTGCCACTGTTGTCAGACAACTGACAACTGAATTGTTTTCCATTTTCCTCAGGAACACAACTACCAACAACATAGGATAAACATAGTTATTCATTCTTTGAGTCTATCATGAAGTTGTGAAAGCAGATAAAAATGGTCCCAGAAAAGGTTTTTAGGGACCCATTCTCAATGCAGATGGTGTCATTATTCTACAATTACATTGTGAAATCAACATTTACTTCAAGGACACATTATAGCAGGAAAAACATGTCTATTTCCAGTTTAATGTGAGAGGATTTATGTGTCTCTTCAGCATTTGTGAGGTGACTGAGAAGGAAACAACTCCATTACTTAATGTGCTAACAGGGATAACTGCCTCCTTACCTGTCACCCTTAAATAATGCCAAAACTGCCACAAATAATAATTTTAAAGAACAATGACAAATCACCAGATTGCAAGGCAGGATTTTGTAGTGTCTGTATGGTTTTAAAAAGGTATGATGAAGAAAACTACAGGATGGATTAAGTAACATACCAGTTATCCACAGGGCAGACATGCTGGTTGTACAGGGCCATGGCGTACCTACAAGAGAGATATCAGAAATACTTTATTAGTATATATAGTAAGTTTATCAAAAATACCAGGCAACAATTTTGGTACTCTGTCATTATGAATATACCATGATCCACAGTGAGTCAACAACACAACAATGATTCAGTATAAAAAATAGGAATGCATTGTAAGAACCATAGTCAAAGTGTGTCTGTTTGTTCAACCTGAAGGACTCCGGCGACCTGACATTTGATCTTTTCTTATCACCTTACCCAGAACTCAAAGGGCCAAAGAGAGACAAAACTGGTTTATGTCAGCCAGACCCATATGATCACTACTGAAATCTGACGGTCATGTTTATTTTGTCAGGTCACTGACTTGCCACATCCATAGAGAAGTCAACGGCCAGGGGATCGAAATACAGGAATTGTAATTTGCAGGCTAAAGACCCATATTGTACTTGAGATAAAGACCTTGATGTTTCTTTTATTTTCAACATGCTCTAGATTGCTATGCATGTCTTTCATTCATGTTTAATGTCCACAGCTGAATTAAACATGGGCCAAAAATGGAAGCTTTTGCTGTATAATGTGACTGACAATGGAAGCCATCAATCAAAATAAAACTAGAGCTGGACCAACCAGCTTATTGCAGATATGGTATCTGTGTATATGGCTCAGCTGGCACAGAAATACAGAAATGTGAAACCAGGCTCAAAGTGATTTAAAAACAGCGTCACTATTACATTATTTGTGCACCAGAGAACATTTTTTAACTGTAAAAAGGACCACCTAGTATGGTCACACCATACACTATGTGTTGATGAAGTATTAGCCACAAAAATCCAGTATTGCTTGAGAAAAAAATAACTCCTGTCTTGCATATGTCTTTGAAGTAAGGGTACACAAATAATTTCTTCCCAATAGACCAATTTAAGCAACTAAATCATACTGATGTTGCACTGAAAGGGCAAATTTGTTTCTATGAGAGAGTGAGTTATTTTAGGCTGATGAAATACCAGTAAATATCGCTGCCTTGGGCCTTCAGTGTCATACCCTCGATTTTTTCAACCAACCAGAAACATGTGCGGCTCAACTGTGTCTGCTCTGTTCAAACAAGCCCAAGTCATTAGGGCCAGCAGATGAAAATGAGACAAATATGTAGAAGCCTGCATATTAAATGGTTGGTTGCACTGTAAAAACTATAATCAAGATATACAATTATGTGTGGTTATATTTAGCTCTATCTCTGGATGGGGGGCGAAAGGAAGCTCCGGAAGGAAAAGCAATTGTCATGTTATCCTCTCATTATTCACGCAAATGCAGCAAACACTGATCACACAACTATTATTTTCAACAGCCAGAAAAAGATAGAAGGACGGACAGTCAGAGGCAGACACACAGAAACACAGAGAGACTATTTGTCCTGATTTGTGAAAGCAATCGTAGTTCAGTAAGAGGTTAAGCACCAATTTAGTATGTTTCCAGGGCCGATGGTATCCTACTCACAAGCCCATCTTTGAAGGATGGAGATGTATCATAAAAAACACACACATGCATACACACCTGCTACCAGAGGACACTAACAAGCATAGAGATCAATGTATCAATGTAACAATATAACACTGTATACATGCTTTGTGACTAAATCTATTGCAAGAAAGATGTGTTTTGTGTGACAAATATTCTGGTGTTAATTTGCTCGTTACTATGTCTGCAACTAAAAGGAGAACATGCTAATTGGAGGGTATGGTCTCACATTTTTAAAAAACATCAAAGCCATGATCATACATTATAACACAGCTGAATAGTTACAGGTTTACTAATTTTGTGGGAATGTAATTACTATTTTTTTTAAATGACATGGTCTTGGAAGGAAAATCTTTGAATAATTTAGTGCTCAATAAAGATCTGACTTTATAATAATGCAATAATTATCAAAGATATTCAATATACAGTAATAGAGTAAAAAAGAAAATATTCATATCTAAGAAGCTGGAATTAGAGAATGTCTAACTACTAAAACAGATCAATCAATCATCAGAATAAATTAATCTAATAGTTGACAACTGATCGATTAATCGACTATTGGTTGCAGCACTACATAAAATGCTACATACAAAAAGTCAAACTCAACAACAATCATTAGTATTGCAGCCAATCTCTACACTTAATTCTGACAGACTTTAAACCAAATAAAGAGCACTAATTGCTGTAATAAAATCAACATTATTGAAAAACTGTCTGTAGCTCTTCTGCACAAGTCTGAATCTTCCAGTAAGTGTGAGCAGACAGAAGGCAGAAATTATGATGTCACTGTTTTTTTGCAACTGCTTTCTTCGTTTTCTAACGCAACATGTGACGGACCTCTGGTATCAACTGCCTACTACTGGCAACATCTGATTAGCTGGTTATTTCTTGTAAATTACCATATGAAAGTCACATCAGCCAGATGGTTGCCTATAAAGAGCACTGCTCTTGCATAATGCAGTGAGGAAACCCACGAGTGTGAGTGGAATATGGCCGTCAGGTAGCAGGCTGCTGCTCCGAGCCCTTTGACAGCACGATGAAACCACCCAGACAAAAACAAAAGAAGCTTACAACAAACGTAGAGGTTTACCAGGGGACTTCATTAGAAATGTAGGAAAAGAAACTAAGCCAGTTGAAGTTGTTAAATTTTCCCAAACCTCTGAGTGACATTTTTTATATTTGGTCAGCATCCAGTGCTAAAACAGTCTCAGTGCAGCTTTGGGACATTTCTAAATAAAGTGGTCTTTTTTAAGCTGAACGTGGAACTAAACCGGTGCATTCTGTGCTCAGAGTAGGCTTAGTAATAATAGGTTTGTTTACATAATTAGACCTCAATCAAAGCACAGCAGCGGTTGTAAACTGTAATTGCATGCCTGCGAGCATTATATATTCCATGTATTTTTATTTAGGATTGAATAAGGAGCATTAAGGAAAGTTTTTCATGGAAAGATCTTGTATGGACTGTGAAAATTCCCAAAAGCTGTGCAAAAATAACACATCAGCAACCACAGGAAAGGGTGTGATGGATAAACTATTAATACATTTTCGCAGGGTCGAATACATTTACTTCTCTGCCTGGTTGCTGTAGCGCCTAAAACCAGTAGTTTAAAATTGAAAATCTAAAAGGCAAGTGCTACAGTTTCCAGCACAATGCTTAACTCATAAAAGGTCAGCAAACCAGCCTAAGCCAAGACTCCTGGGTGGGCAAGAGCCTGAGTCTCCCTCTGGCTCCACAGACCTTTTGCACACCAGGCATGGCCACCAGATGCTGAGTGAAAGTTCTGCCTACACCCTCCATTACCCCCTTCCAGTATTTACCTTACTCCCACCCAGTCACCCACTGTCAAAGAGGGAGTTACGCAACATGTCACATCCTTTGACATTCCGCTAGTCTGGAAAAAGACCCTTGACAGCCCTTAGAAACAAGGCACCCTTGTCAAGGTAGCAGGAAGGAAATGGGTTTAAAGGAGTGACAGTCAGCAGCATTTGGCACTTTAACTCAGATCAACTTTCTACCCCAAAAACACATGCTAAAACAAGAAAGACATGTACAAAGCCAGCAATAATTATCACCTGCAAGTTTATTTACTCAGTTTAGGTGTGCAGAAACATTTTCGATTATTTCATGCAAAGCTCTGTACACCTGAATACATGCTTCTGATTGGACTGTGAAGCAGCCATACAGTAAGTGGTGCACACTGTGTCAGCTTTGGCATCTGATTTGACTGCTTACTCCACAGGCAACTCATCATCATAGATGTAGCCTAAATACAGAACTACGACAATTTGAAATTGGGCCATCTGTCCTTCCCCCTTGGCGGTGTGCATTCCTCCTCCCGAAGTAATAACAGTGTAGCGAGAAGAGCTGTCAGCCCAAACATAACCAGGAGGTACTCTCTCTGTTATCTCCGGTACATCTGCTCAGATAATGCAGATAATTAAGCTATACTGTGAAACCTGCATGGCTCACTTTTAAGAGAGGGGTGATAATCCCAGATCCTTCCTGGGGAGAGTTAATCCACATGCAATTGCCATGACTGCCAGGAATTTGGGGTAAATATGCAGTGCTGCTCTCCTGGAGGCTAGAGTAGCTGAAGTATCAACCAGTTTTTGGTTAAACATAAACCATATATTTGTAATTTGTTAGAATATTACCTTGGTATCACTATGTATATGCTATGTGAAAGATTGTTTACAAAATCTACTGTCATTATGATGATATTTCTGTTTCTGTTCTGTTTTTCAATTTTCAATATGAAATTTAATGAGGAAGAGAAAATGCAAAGATACACAAATCCAGATGAGAAGCTTATTATATGATTTTAACTGAAAATCTACTAATCTACTAATTAGTATTTCAGTGGCTATGAAGGCAGAACAAGTGAGTGTAACAAACAGTTTTATGGTTCTATTAGGCAGTAAAATAGAAATATAGAGAGCCATTATTGGCCAGATTCCCTTTATTACACTACTGCACTTGGATACATCGGAATGATCATGTGGAGATAGTATATTGTTATTGTTCAGCCCTTTCTAGCACATATTCTACTTGGAAATTGAATGGAAGTGTTTTTTTTGTTTAAGAAAGATTGATTGCATTACGTTAGGAATTTGCGGGGGATACAGTTAGTGTAACAGATAGTGTGCCTGACTAGATAAGCGTACGTTGAAATGTTGTGGCTGTTTCTTCCACTTTTGACGAAAGGTTACTGTACGGGTAGGAAAAATTATTTCTGCATAACAAAGTCTTTATCATTATGCTCTCATTATGCACAACATAACCTGTGTGTCATCCTGAATAGAACTGTGAGGGCAGCAGACAATTTCACAAACAAATTTCAGTGATAGAAGACTTGAAGAGGCCAAAGAAATATAACACTTACACAACCCATATCCCAGTGATGGTCAGAACTGGGAGGCTAACAGGAAGTATCATCCACAAAGACATCTTCCAGCACCTAGAACAGCCCCTTTCTTCTTTTTCCTCTTCGGCCAGCCGAGCGATATCTGCTCAAGTAGTTCTAACATTTAACTGAGTGTGACTGACATCTGCACCACCACCAACTGATTCATTTTCTTGAAGATGGAGGATGGCAGATAAGACACTTGGCAGGACAGATGTGCCCTTTTAGCTGGTGAATGAGAGCAGAAGGGAAATGAGATAGGTCAGCATCACTCACCTACTAATCAAGAGGTAATCATCATAATCATCATCAGGGCTTGGCAGTACCAGTAACCTGAGTAAGACTGTAGTCAGGGTTATGTCTCATCTACATACATGCATGTATACACCGTATCCCTGCTGTCCTATATATATATTTTTTCTTTAGTTATTATTACATTATTATTAATATTATTATTAATATATATTTACCATTTCTGTAATGGAGTCTCCAAGCAAAGGATTTTCACATGGTTGTACTACAACCGGAGTGACAATAAACATCTTGAATCTTGAAGGCTATGCTCACAGTAATTTAATATACAAAGACGAGTATCACTAAAATACACACTGCTTTTATTAAGATTTGGTGTGCTGTTTTGCAAGTCTACGTTTTTTGGACTTAGCTTGTAGTTAATTCTATTTTAGCTAAGAAATACTATCATTTTGGGACCATTGTCACTTAAATTATAAAAAATGGTGACTTTATCAATCACAGGTGGCGTATGTTAACTCACATTTCCCTTTACAATGAATGCTCGGTTAGTTATATCCCTGACCGCTGCTCACCTGCACATTTCACATTTCTAGCTAGCAACAACGACGAGCATCAAAAGCCAATCTGTCTCTACTCACCTTCTGCTCTTACGTTAGCGAGAAACTTTTTGCTGTTTCCTTGCTCACTTTGAGTACGCCGACCTGTCCTGCACACCTCCGGCAGCCCAAAACTACTCCACGCTGGACTCGTCGGACACGTTTTAGCCTTATTTCTTTATCAACTCCTTTTTTCTCTCTCTCCCGGACGAGCAGCCGTTCCGTTAGCCGTCGTCGCTCAGCGCTGGAGTGGGGGAAGGCTCGCGCTCGCTCCCTCATGCAGTCGGTCTGGTCGCATCGCCGCCACGAGACAATCCAGCTGTTTGACTCCGCCCCCTCCCCAGAAACCTGTAGTAGCAGTGGACGGTGCGTTCAGGTTTGGCTGCAGACCGGGCGGGCGGTGATATGAAAGTATTTTCGTTATATAAGAAGTCGTTACTCACAGTAGGCTCTTACTTTGTCAGCTCAAGTGAAACGTGATTAGTTTTCCCAGCAACAGCACATATCATGGGCTGGCTCGTGTGAGATCCCTGACAGGAAGGAACAAGGATTTTTAGCTGTCTCCTAGCAACGCAATTCACATGAAGAGAAATGGGAAAACATTCATTTCTTCATTTTGACTCATCTGAAACTGTTTTACGTGGCTTTCCTTTCCCACTTGAACATGACGGGTCGTTCAGTTCTCTCAATGAGGCGTCAGTTTATACGTTCAATCAATTGATAACGACATACATGTATGTGATCGTGTGTCTGTATCTTCTTTGCGATCTGTGGTGTGAAATTAAAGCCATTCCGTCCCGCCAAACGTGTTTCTGCTGCCCCCTCGAGCTTAAACTAAAACTTAAAGTCTGCTGCAACCCCTACTGCGGACCGGGAGGTGACGGTGGTGTCATGCAACATGTACAGTCGGTAATGAAGGACTGATAAAAACATACCCTTAATATAGTTTGATTTCCTCTTGATCTCTTGCAACTCTAAGAAGAAATGTGACACATGAACAACTTTCCTTACACAAAAACCTTTTTTGATATATATTTTTGGCAATCTATACTATATTTAGGATTTTAAAAAATATATATATTTATTGATATATTTAGACTTGCACCTTTAATGGTTTTATAATAATTTAGATTTTAATTGAAACGTATACTTTTAAATATTACTCTATCATTAATGAGATTATACTTGCACTCTTGTCTTCTTTAGCTTACTGCAACTGCAACTGAGTTGTTTACATTTGTCAAGTCTTAAAATCTTAATAGACCTCCAGGTTTTGTCTGTCCTGGTCTACACCTGGGCAGTGCTGGCCCAAGCCTTTTGGGGGCCCTAAGCAGAATTTTATTTGGGGCCCCACCATCGCGGAGTCACCTGTGCTTGACAATTATTGACACAAATGTCACACTATCATTTTACATTGTAAATTGTATTAATACAGTGGCAGATTATGAACTACTGTCCCCCTAGGCACAGATGCATAAGACAACCCTTAAGGCAACTTTTTGCTTTTTGACTTATTGAGGTAGTGACTTCACGCAACAACTTGGGCTTCAGGGCCCCTTCACCTCTTGGGTCATTCAGGTTCATTCAGTGGAACTCCATCCAAAATCCATCATTGCTTTGTCT
>OMLP01045020.1:0-39400 GCA_900302685.1 Spondyliosoma cantharus | reverse complement strand
TTGACAATTATTGACACAAATGTCACACTATAATTTTACTTTATAAATTGTTTTAATACAGTGACGGATTATGAACTACTGTCCCCCTGGGCACGGATGCATAAGGAGTCCCCCCCCCACCTTATTTGTACGAAAGTGGGTGTAAATGGAGTAAGGGGGGTCTGGGAGTCCTCCCCCAGAAAATTTTGAATTTGGTAGATGTGATTTCCTGTATTCTGGTACCTTTCTGGGATGGCCAGCTGGAGATTCGTTCAGATTCACAGCCTTTTGCTTTTTGACTATTGAGGTAGTGACTTCACGCAACGACTTGGGCTTCAGGGCCCCTTCACCTCTTGGGTCATTCAGGTTCATTCAGTGGAACTCCATCCAAAATCCATCCTTGCTTTGTCTATGCACGCGAGGTGTCTAGTTTATGCGCATGACTCAAATGCTGGCAGACACAGCAGTTGTAGGCAGATTGATCATGAAATCGGAATAATCTTGTCTTGAATGATTCATTCATTCATGTCACTTGTTTAATGTATTTAAAATATATAAAAATATATACAGGAAACACGACAGCTGTTTATGTCGCTTATGCCTCGGGCCGGCCCTGCACCTGGGTCATTCAATGGGAATGTCCATTTTTATGTTCCTAAATAGATTTTTTTTTAAAACAATTATTGCCTCTCTAGCCATCAATTTGGCAATATGTGTTTCTTAATCTGTTATTTAGCATTCCTAGCACCACAGAACTACTTGTCCCCACAGTCATGTATAGATGGAAAGTGCCGTATTTTTTTAGTAGTAGTTTTTTCTACCATTTAAAATGCACCAAATTACCAAATATATTATAGAAAATGAAACTAAAAAAATAAAATTCCAAATATATATTATAAATTGTATAATGAAAGTAATTGTCCACTTTAGTTGCATCAAGGGGGTTACTGTCTGACAAAAGTCTATTATTTTGAAATATGAATCACATTTCATATCCAGCTTTTAGTTGACATCACGAGTGTGATTTACTTTATTAGTCGGGGATTGTTAAAAGGTAGAATACAAATGGATTGAATGACACGGTTTAATGAGTTTTTTAGGTGATTGAAATCATGTGGTTTGGTGCCATGCAGCAGCCTTTTTTAAAATGCATGTTTAACGAATATCGTCACTCCAGCTCCGGTGATGTTGGACCAGTGTCCTGATGTGTTTTTAACAAGATCAGACACAGCTGTCTTGTGCTAATCCTTAAAGTGCCAAATAAATCAGTCATAACTTGGGGGTTTTTGAAACTAGAATTTATTTTTACAGACAGCATTTATCATCGGTAACATAAATATAACATGCTTTAAAATAATAAAGAAAGAGATTTGTGGCAAGGAAAAACATGATAATCAAAGGTTGCATATAAAACTGAGGTTTTGTTCTCATCTCTTCAGAGTAGATACCCCCAAAACAACAGTCAGTGATCAATAGAACAAAAACAGATCTGTTGGATTGTTTTAAATCACTAGTTCATAATTCATGAGGAGAAAATAACTTTTAACAAAAAATTAATCAAACCAGAATGAATCAGGCATTCTGTTTCAAATGTAATACAGTGGCTCTCCTAAAGTCTGATACTAGTGCCAAAGCCCCACACACTGAATGCAGGATAGAGGGGCTCCGTAAATGTAGTCTGGGCCCTGTGCAGGAGCTTCATGCCATCAGAGACACTGTAAAATGCGAGCAATCCCGCTGCATGATCCAGGTAGACGCCAATACGAGACCCTGTTGGAGCTGGGAGATCTTTGCTCTTGTTGTTGTGCACAAAGGAGAATTTGGAGTCCGAGCAGTACAGACTCCAGGATTTGTCGTTCCAGCCCAGGCTGCATTCGTTGCCATTTCCTTTGCGGCGGATTCCCTTGTAGGTAACTGCGATGTCTACTTCTGTCCCCCTCCAGTCCACCTCCCAGTAACAACGAGACCCTCTGATGCTATCCCTGGTCAACACCTAGAATGAAAAGGGTGAAATAAGACAATAAAAGACATGTTCTGCTTTTTGCATGGCTCATAAAAGCTGGGGCATGTCCAGAATTTTGTGACTGGGGTAGCTCAAGTGGGGCACCTAGTAATGCATGAAGTGCATGTGCACACACAATCACACACTTTAGAATAGCATTAATTTACCATTTTTCATATTGATCGCCAACATAACAGTGTCTCAGTTTCTTGTATTCCTGTGTTTGCTTTCATTGTTTTTATCATTTATTTCTAGTGCTTTTGTCTGTGGTCTGTAAGGCACTTTAGGTTGCCAGTGGATATGAAATGTGCTATATAAATGGATTTGCCTTGAGAAATCACTTGCTGCTGCACAATTGAAAGCAGGGTTTAAAGACTTACGCTAAAAGTCGGATTTAGGTAGTCATTTTAAGTCAACCAGTTAACCAGGAGGGGCAAATAGAAGAGCACATTCTCCTACAGTGGAAGCTTCTTTTGACTCTTCAATCTGTATTCAAGGTTTTGTACGCTCCCTTCTTGATAACATGATCCTGTCGGCTCTACACCTTTCGCAAACATGAACCTCCCTCTTTTTCAATTCAGGCACAAATGACATCTCTGCAGGCAGTTAATTCTCACCTGCTGCCAGTGGTCGAATCGCTCTGGGTGCTCGGGGTAGTTCTTGGGCTCATTCCTCATCGTAGCTGTTCGGTTACCCTCAGAGAGGTGAAGGTTGGGATGGACACTGTTGACATCCAGAATCAGCTGGCTAGCGTCTAAACCAGACAGGACAAAGCAATTATTATTCATCTCTGTGATGTTTTTCATACAGTGTGTCTCAGTATTTGTGGTTTTTGAGATGAGATGTTTCTGTGAGCCTGCAGTATGTCAATTTAACATCACCTTTTATTTGTAATTACCACGTATCAGCTTATTGAAGTGCTTTACACGGGACTATAAAAGCAGGAACACCTGTGTTTGTTTAAGTAAAACGGAACTGTGAGTTGGCTGTCTTACATTTCACCAAACCTGTTCCACAAGCAGCATACCTTCCCTAACACTCGTTTCAGTTGTTTCACCACCTGGTGTACTCATCCCTTTGTCAGTGACAAGGAATATCCCTTATGAAACCATGACTATAACTAATAACTATGTTTAAAAGTAATCTAATAACTCACATTTCAAGAAATCTTCTCTTTTCCTCGGTTCTTCTCTTGTCCTCGGTTCTTCTCTTGTCCTCGGTTCCTCTCTTGTCCTCGGTTCCTCTCTTGATCTCGGTTCCTCTCTTATCTTCGGTTCTTCCATCAAAATCGATTCTCTCCTTGTCTTTGTGTCAATTTCTTGCGTGATGTAGACTTCCTTCACTATGGACAGACAGATTATAGAGACACACGGCAGCGTAAGCATCATGAAAGAGAGGCACGAGTTCTACTTGAGGTGAAGAAAGACTAGTTTGTCCACCTGCTCCTGAGATTTTGCTCATTTCTGTCTTGCTGACTTCTTCTACTTGTAATTTCAGTGCCGCGATGGCTCTCTTGGTAGCATCAAAGGAGTAATAGGGAGCGACACTGATGTTGTTGAGGTCTTCATATCCAGAGGGGCCTGACAGAGACTGCCAGCTCTGGTGAATAATAAGAAAGGGGAAGATAGAGATGAGAAAGGGGACATCTAGCAAATAGCGTAACGGTCTTGGTCCTCAGTTCAGATCAACCTCACCTGTAGAAAGTGTATGTGATCGTCCGTGTGTGAGAGCTTCTCCAGGTCGTTGTGCCTCTTCCTCAGCAGGGTGATCTCTTCCTCCAAGCGGTCGAGCAGTATCTCCCCCCGTGTCACGGTGGTCTTCTCGTGGGAGCGGACCATCTCCTTGACTTCATTGTACTTCCTCTCTATGGAAAGCAGAAGCTCGGTGAAGATCCGCTCGTTCTCCTCCAGGACCATTTGTGCAGAGTGCTGATTGCAAACAGAGTTTGTTAGAATAAGGATGGCGAGCAGATATGTTTCTAGTCTTTCAACTTGAGTGTGGGGACTTTTTGCTCACTTTAGTTGATTCAACAGCTTGTCGGAGATCCTGCCATTTTTTAATTCTCTGGTCAATCCTCTGTTGAGATTTGTGCAGCGTGGTACCAAGTTGTTTCTGTAGAGAGGATGACACAAAGGTTGGTATTGTTAGTGGATGATAACACTACAGATAAAGTATTTCCTGCTTTCATGTCAGCCTTGTACAACAAATACAATTAAAAATCGATCCTTTAGGATCTTCCCCAGAAGTATAGATTGAGAGATTTTTTCACCACTCACTTGTTTCTCGGTCCTCTCAGTTCCAGCTGGGACAATGTCGTGGTGTTTGTGCTCATCCATCATGCACAGCACACACACTGATGTCTGATCGGTGCGACAAAAAGCCTCCAGCAGCTTGTCATGCTGAGCGCAGATCTTCTCTCTCATCTGACCCGTTGCTTTGACCAGCTTGTGCTTCATCATGGCAGGGTACTCATAGTGAGACTGGAGGTGGCTCTCGCAGTATGACGCCAGGCACACCAAGCAGGACTTCTCAGCCTTCTGCTTCCTTGTTGTGCAGAAGTCGCACAGGACATCCCCGTACTTGGCTTCGGCCCTGGACGGGCTTCGACCGGTGGAGCGACGAGATTTGTCCAAGCTGCTGTGTCTGTCTAAATCCAGAGTGCTGGGGTGCGACATGTTTACCAAGCAGAGGTGGTAACACAACTTAAATCCACGGGTAATTTAGCCCAGCAGGAACGTGCTGAAATCAAAATAAAATGGGTTGAGATCAACAGCTCAGACTCAACAAAAGAAGTGAGCAGAACGAGGTATCCGCAGAGAAAGTTGGCTCCTGAAGTTAACAGCTTCAGCGAAACTGTGAGACTGACACAGTGTGCGACAGAATCTCAGCTATGTGCTCGACTCTCACTGTAAAACCAGTATTCCTGGTTGGACGCTTAACAGTCAGGGAATGGGTGTTACTACAAATACGCTGCCTGAAACAAAGAGGGTTGAGACAAAGGAGATGAAACTGGAAAAATAATAAAGGACTGATGTACAACAAGAATTAAGGTTATTCTACGTTTCACATTATTTGTTGTGTTTCTTTAAAGATCACTTTTGTGTTGTGTCTATCTTCGGACCCCTGCAATATAACTGTACAATATGTGCTGCCCATAGTATCAGGGCTTGATCCAACACTGGCGATGGGAAAACAGCATCATCTTGTGGGACTACTTCATTACTACACAATTTATTAAAAAAACATAATGAATGCAGATTTTCAGTCACATGGGGTTTGTTAGGTTTAATGATGTGAATCATGCTGTGGCCCTCACAGTCACCTCAACCCACCTGAACACCTGCAGAAAATGCTGGAGGGGCGTGTTTGATGTCGTCTCTACCACTATAATCAAAACACCAACATTGGACATATCTTTCAGTGACTCAAAAGGTTCACTAACAAGCAGCACTGGAGCCCTCCTGTCAGCTAGTGGTGGCTCACTTAGAAAATTAATTTGTCATCCATTCGGTTTCTGTATTCACCTTGCCCGAATGTCGTGATTCCTAATATAAATGTCTGAATTAATTATTTTATTAACTTATAATGTAAATACTTGTAGTCTGGCATAGTTTGACCAATCAATGTGCATATTAAATATCCTGTTGGCACTTGAGACGCTGTTTTGTTTTAAGTAATACGTTTTACACATCCATCTTCAAAGATGCTTTGGATTTCTTTCATGCTCATCTGCCTGAGGCATCAGTTTCTCCGGCCTACGTGCACACTGCCTAACAAATCAAGTATGTCTCAGCATTTTCACAGGCTGCCATAGTTGGTGTTTTCCCTGAGGTAAAGATCAGAGTGATGTTAGGGTACAATTTAACAATCAGGCCTATCAGGTCCTTTCTTTGTAGCAATTTTCACTTGGAAATGGTTGGCTGATAGATAGATAGATAGATAGATAGATAGATAGATAGATAGATAGATAGATAGATAGATAGATAGATAGATAGATAGATAACAATAAGAAACAATAAAGTACTATATACAATAAAAAGCTTAAGTAGTTATGAAATAAATTAAAATACTGAGGTGAATAAAATAAAATGCTGATGTATCGAGGAGTAAAGGTAAGTGGAACATAAGGTGCATTTTATTTACAGTAACAATAATGTAAAGCGCAAAAAGTAATTGTGTAGCCAGTGATAGAAGCTAGTGATAGAAGAAATAATCTAAATTATTAATTAATTTATGTTAGCAGTGTGTAAAAGTCCTACAATAAAATTTTAATAAAATCATGACAGTATTGTCATTGTGCATCAGAAATAATTCAAAGGCAGAGAACAAACTTATTTGTGAGCTAGTTTACATCGCAGATTCACATGTTCACTCGAAGCCTGATGCATGATGACAATACCTGGTAACACCGGTAACTAGTAACTGAAGTTATCACATGGATGCAGCAGAGTAATTAGTACAATATTTACCTCTAAAAAGTAGCAGAAAATAGAAATAGCCTACTTAAGTAAAGCACCTCAAAATTGTATTTAGGTACAGTATTTGAGTAAATGTACTTAGAAACGTTCCATCACTGCACAGCAACCAAACACTGCATAAGACAAAGGGAATTAAAAACATAGTCTTTGGGTTCTCCAGTTTGTCCTGCATGAACCACCCCTGGCCTGTAGGGGGCGATAGTGGCGTCCGTGCTGTATTGAAACGACAATGGTTGCTTTCGCTAAAGTGCGTCGGTAGTCCAACGTTGGCGCCAGATGAGCAGTGGCGCCAGCTACACACACAGACCGAGAGAGGAGGACACACACAGCGGTTTGACGAGCCTCACAACAGCCTGCAAAGCTCTTCTCAGCCCAGAGTTTGAAGCCTCTAAACAATTCTCTTTTTTCCTCTTTTCAGTCGTCAAAAGTAAACGGACAGAAAGGTGGGTGTGTGCATGCAATAATGTATAATTTAACCCGGCGTGATCCTTTTCTCCTGGTGATTATTCATCGTTTAAAATTCACCTTACTCCATCATAAGTAGTTCCATCTTTGGGGCAGAAGGAAGTCTCTGTTTAACGGATTATAATCGAAGTTATTGTTTGTTATTACAGTCGATGTGTGTGGTTTATTTACGGGTCTATTTTGCTTCTCCCGTTCCGATAGTAACGAACTTTGTAATGGAAAAATACAGGCCTAGACTCGCACTGGTTGTTACATTTTGTTCTGTAGGGAAAGCGCACACTGGATAAGGAGTTATTTCAGTTTTGATTCCCATCCAGCTTATTTTTGAGACGTGTTCCTTGAAGATCGGCCCATCAGTACTTCTTGAATCAGTGTCCAGTTTATCTTTACATGCGAAACCAGACCTAATATGGTCGGATGGGTGGTGTAGCAAAGCTTCCGTTACAATGTTTAAGAATATACAGACTAAGTTACTGCAAACGTGCAGAGCAGACTTTAGCCGTGCTAACAAACTGGATTAGCTGGCTCGTTAGCTTGGCATCATGGCTATGTAGCCAGCACGCTAATATTGTCTCGGCTGGATAGCTGCTAACATCAGCAAGGCCGCCATTGAAGTCGTGTGTGCGGTTTGTCTGGTGCTGCCGCAGTAAAGTAGGACTGTAGGTCTGTAGCCAAGATTAGTCGCGTCCTCTCGAGCAGCAGCCGAAGCTCTTGCCTGATATTATTCAGGTCGGTTAAAGTATTTTACACTACGTTTGCGCAGGGATTCGTAATCTACGTGGATCCTAGTGTAAGTAAAAGACGTCCTTTCCCGGGCTTTTCGCGCAGCATTCATCGCCCTCTCGGTTAGCCATCTTTGTTTCTGCTAGCCAACTCCTGGTTGGAATTACGGTATGGCTCTTAGCGTGCTAACCGACAAACCATTAGCTTACAACGTCGTCTTCGGCGATATTGCATGTTATAAGAGGGTTTGAGATTATTTCGATATTGCTAGACGCACGTTTTGACTACGGTGAGTGTGTTTTTAGCATAACCAGAGATCGCTTCGGGGGTAGGTCTAATTCAATATGTTTTGAAGGGCGGAAGCTAACATGGCTAACGTTAGCTAGCGGCAGCCATCTTAGGCGAGCATGTAATCTTGGCTAGCTGGAAGTGCTGGTGTGGCACAACAAGATGGCCTGTTAATACTCGCACAAGGAGAATTTCCGTGCCTGTAGCTGCGTCAGAAATAGCACCAAATAACTTACTTCGATAAATCCTTTAAATGTAAGTATTTTGCTGTTCTTTTAGTCATTACTATGATTACTCTCTTGTTGCCTTTGCTAAGAAGCTAGTTAGCTGGCTAAATCGCGAACATTAGCAGCTAACACAATGCTGTTTTGTCGTTAACCAGTCCCCCCTCGACCGTAGCCAGCTAACTAGCGGCTATGAAGGCTATTTGTAGCTGTTATTGAGGGCTAGCAACCAGAACTTCAATGTTTAACAACAAAACTTCGCTACTTACATTATTTTTATGCCTTATACATTTATTTAATAACGATATTGCGGAACTGCGCAGATAAACGTATTTTTGGGCCACCGGGCTTTGGCTTGTGGATTGTATTACTATTGCTAGGTTGATCATGATGTGCGGCTCCACTTTGATTTTATCATTAGCCAGAGAGGTGAAGCTTGTTTTAAGTGCTAACTTTGCTAGCAAATTGATAACCTGGCGTGCTAAGAAGTATTGCCAGAGTGGTGGTGATGAGATAAGAGCATTTAGAGGAAATACATTTTATAGCCACTATTTCCATTTGTTGGTTAGCCCCATACATCACCAGCACAATCACCGTCTTCTAAGCATAATGCAGCAGATTCTCAGTGTTTGTAGATGAGTGTAGACCAGTAGACATACAGTAGTACAGAATATATAGTTTTGTCTAATATCAAGGCCCTCTTTTGATCACCTATTACCTAACATCCACTAACCCCTTGTTTGCTTTATTGCCACAAACCAGATGCTATTTGTTGGCTGAGGTTGTGCACGCCTGTCCTGGGTGAGCAGGGGTGTCAAACTGATGTTGCAAAGGAACCATACCTCTAAGATCCGTCTTGGACAATATCTTATCAGATGATGATCATTAATATTGTCTGGACAGAAACAATGATCTGTTGTCACACTTCTTCTTTAGCAAGACAGGCTTTTAACCCAATATTGGCTTTATCATCTCTTCCTGCAATTGTGTAAAGAGACTCTGAGATGTTCTAAATTGCATTACATCGCAATTCTTTACCAAATGACCAACATCATGATCTTTTTATACACCCATAATATAATTTTGTGGTAGGTAAACATCATCTTACCACAAGCATACTTGATTTGGACTTCTCATGTGATTGTGGTACGTTTGTAATAATTAGGTATTGTATTAAAATTGGTAATTGTGTCAATATGACTTGCAGATATGTTTCTTAACCCTGCGCCAGGACACTACATGGGTTCTTATGTACATCCATACAACAATGGAACTAGTTCACATTGTCTGTGTTTCTGTCGGGTAAGATTCGATGCCATCGGGCTGTTAAATTGTTCTGCTTATTCTCTTGCCAACCAAATTATACCATTTATCATTTTGTGACTATAAGTTGTATATGAAAAACATGCAAAAAATATCAGACATGCAAGGAAACTGGCACAGTAATCTGCCACTAGCCCAAGGCCTCCACATCAAATTTTGTGAGATTACTAGGGAGTCGGGGAAACATATTTTCCTTCTTGTCTACCTCTGGATAATTTAGTTTTTCTGTTTATCAATACACGTTACCCTAGACAAATTATCTCTGAAATGAAAACCACTCAAGGCACAGTAGTTATTTTTTCCTTTTATTTTCCTCTCTTGCAGGTCTGATCACTGACAAGAACACCAGCGCTGCAGCGAACAAAACAGCTTTTTATTCCCCGATTCCTTATTGAGTCATCGTCCGGCTAGAAAACGGAGGTCGTGGGGCTGGAGTGTGTTCTCATGGCCGAGTCAGAGACTGAATGTGACACACCCGGCCTTGACACACTTGGGTCGGAGTGTGTCATAGCCCACAGCCATGTCGACCTTCATTACGGAGCAGAAACGGAGATCATGACAGAGGAAAAGCGTGGATTAGAGCTGGAGATCCATGGCTCAGACTTAAAGATCCAGGGTCTGGGGACAGATCTCGGCACTGTAGCCTGTGTGGATGCAATTGTAGCCGAGACAGACCACGACTACATTAAGGTGGAACATGGGGAGATGCATTGTTTCACTGGAGCAGAAATCAAGACGACAGGAAGTGAGGCTCTACTGGGAGAGGTGCTGCTTAAGACGGAAAGCGAGCATGTTGTGAAAGTAGAGTCTGACCACGGCGGGGAGTTGACAGTGGAGTCCGAAAATGGTGTAATCATTCATGAAGCCCACGGCCTGCAGTGCAACGAGTGCGGGGAGATTTTTGGCAGCATAGCTGATCTCCACCAACACTTTGAGATCCATAAGGACCTCAACCCTTACATCTGTGTCCACTGTGGTGAGAGCTTTGCTGTGGAGGCCAGCCTCAAACAACACATGAAGATTCACATGAAAGAGAAGCCCTACGTTCCCCCCGGAGTTGAGATCATGGGCAAAGATGTTATTGATGCCTTCAGCCTAAAGTCTCATCAGATGATTCATCTCCCTGACAAGCCACACAGATGCTCGGAGTGCGGTAAGAGCTTCGCAGCTGCCATCACCCTGAGGGAGCACATGAAGATGCATTCAGAGGACAAGCCCTACAAGTGCACCCAGTGTAGGAAGAGCTTTGTCCGCAGACGGCATCTGAAAAAGCACCAGGAGGTGCATGCACGGGAGAAGCCATACACCTGCGGTCAGTGTGGCAAAGGCTTTGCTACAACTTCCAACCTGAAGCAGCACCAGAAGACCCACGCAGCAGTTGTGCTTGGTGATAAACCCCACCGATGCACACAGTGTGGCAAGTGTTTTGCAGCTGCTGCCACACTGAGAGAGCACCAGAGGATCCACTCGGGTGAGAAACCCTACAAATGCAACATGTGCAGGAAGAGTTTTGTCCGCAAACGTCATCTTAAGAAGCACCAGCAAGTCCACGCCGGAGGAAAGCCCTACACCTGCAGACATTGCAACAAGGGCTTCAATCACTCCTCTTCGCTGTCTCGCCACCACAAAACCCACCTGCAGAATCCAGTGTTTTCTCCACCTCAGCCTGGGAAACCCATGTCTTATGGCACTCCCCCAAAGCAGAGGGTGCACCAGCAGGGAGATAAGCCCTATATGTGCCACCACTGTGAGAAGGGCTTTAATCATTCCTCTTCTCTGTCCCGGCACCAAAGAGTCCACTCGGAGGGAAAGAGCTACACCTGTGCTCACTGTGGCAAAAGATTCAATCACTCCTCCTCCCTTGCCAGGCATCAGAGAGTTCACTTGGAAGCCAAACAGCAGCAGCAGCAGCAGCCACAACCACCACAGCCGCAACCGCAGCAGTACACCACCATTCCCACAGGGAAGGGATTCCCAAACAATGCCTTCCCTAAACAGCGCATCCTGTCTGTTGATAAACCATACAGGTGCTCCCAGTGTGGAAAAGGCTTTAACCATTCATCTTCCCTCTCCAGACATCATAGGATCCATGTAGATCAGTGAGCGCCCTTTTCAACTTTTTACATGCTGTCTCATGCAAGCGCAAACACCCCTGCTCCCCCTGTCTATGTTCTACCAATGGTCCCATCACTGATATCGCCACGCCACAGGAAACAACAGGCCAACTTCTATAGACAGCAGTGGTCAGGTTAGCACATTGCTACATTGATGTGGAGCAGCTGAGAATAAATGGATAGTAACACTCAAGTCTTCAAAAGGAAATGGCTTGTCCTGAAGGACTTTGTAACCTATAATTCAGAGCTGAACCCGGGACTTTGTGCTCAGTATGAAGAGGGTATAATAATAGATTCTGAAGGAGCCTCTGTTCTTGTTTGTGATTGTGCTTCACTTTCTCCAGGACCTCTTTTGAACACTTTTAAAGTAAAAAAAAAAAAAAAAATGTGATTTGAAGATCTACATGATTAAAAATTGTTACCAGGAGAAGATATGCTTCACTCTATGGTTAGTCTTTTTGATAGAAGAATTCAGTTTATGTACCTTCAGGTGGACATGTGCTTTTCAGCTGCAACTTTATTCAAAACTACCAACACAATTGGTGAACAAGAACTGTTGTCTCAATTTTATTTCTTTTTCACCCACATAACCCTTGTGAAGCAAACGTTGAGAATCCAATGTAAATACTTAATGATTTTCTTTTATATATATATGTATAGGTGACTAGTGTGCTGTTCCAAAAGATTTTGATAGTAAGATCCACTTTGTCTCCACCTTTTTTTTTTTCCTCCCCCTTTTATGACTTTAATTTGTTTTACGTGTTGGAGATAAAAACATGTTGCAGGTGTTCTCATGCAGCTTGTTCTTGAATTCGGGCTCCATCCAACATGAGCCAATCTTGTATATTTATAAGGTTCTTTTCTTGTATGTCTACGATGGGTAAGCACTGCTGCATTGACTGTACAGAGAGCAATACTCGCTGACACCCTGATTCTATTATGACATGCAATTTAGCTATTAGAAAATGCATAATAGAAAATAAAGACCTCCTGGGTAGCATATTACAACATGTACTGTGTCCTAATTATTTACCGTGCAGTTTCCTCTGTACTCACGCACCAAAATGTACACGAAATGCAACATCACACTTTGTTTATTGCTTTGGAGACTAATTCAATGACCTGTGTATAGAATATAGGCAACTCTTACTCATGTTGATCTTGTAAACTATCACAATTTGATCTAAAAAAAGAAAAGAAAAAAAGGGTTGTGTATACTAAAGACTACACGTGAAGAAAATCTCACTTTTACAAGATTTTTCCGAATTCCAATGGATGCGCTCTATTTACTGTTCTGTGTAAAATATCTTTTACAAACTGATGTATTTTTTTAGATATGGCTTGGGTTATATGAAAGGGAATGAGAGATATACAGTTTTTATGGGAGTGAACATGGTGAGCAATATTTTCTTTTCATTTGGATAACAATTGTGCTTCAAACTGTAGCATAGGTTTCTTCCTTGTGTTAGATAGGTGCCTTATTGCATGCTATGTAGAAATGTATGCCGAGCTGTTATTTGAGAAAAAAAAGTTTGGGTTTTCAGGAGTCTTTTGTTCTTATTCATACTAACTTACCCTACATTTTATTTTGATGTCACTGATACCTATTGCTTTTTTTTGCTTTCATGTATATTACCATGCGTTTACACTGTTACGACCATATTGTCTTTTATTTTTTTTCCCTTCATTTTTTGTCAATGGCCTCATTGTAGAAAGAAATTGTAAATGATCCATATAGGCTTCTCGTAGGGGCAAATCCTGTAACACCTCTTCCCAGTTTCTGAGTGGCACATATATGGATAAATAAAGGTTGTTGACTCTCTTGTGATGTTCAGTCAATGGGAGTGTGATTATGAAATTGGCTGAGGATTCAACCCCAGTCTCAACTGTCTATTACTCATAAGTTATTAAGACCCTGTATAATGGTTACACTAGATGAGGTATTGGTACTTACAAAGTACTTTCTACTATCAAATGAGTCAACAAAGTGGAAAAAGTACTCTGAGCCTTGCATTTCCCACATGTATCCACAAGGTGTCACTCTTCACCAGCCCAAAAGTTTGAAAGGTGCAATGGCTATACTCCAGATGTGTGGGATAGGACTGAATGCAAGTGTTTTACATTTATTTTTATAGGACTCTTATCCTTCCCACAGCTGGAGAATTTATCTGATCTCACCAATCAGACTGCAGCAGCTGAGTTTAATGTAAGATCGATCTTTATGGGGAGAGCTCATGGGAATGTATGAAAACAGCACAATGTCAGGAAACGTACCCTCTTCCCACACTCACTGGTTAACATTCTTTCACAGCTGGAGTTCAGACTGAAATTGCCTGTTGAGGTAGACGCTCACCATCACTGAAACCTCCAGAAATAACAGGGCTTATCAGCCCCATGGGTGAAGGGAAATGCCTGGTTTACATCATTGATATTTACACTATATAGTATTTATGTGTATTTTAAAGCTGGTGCAAATCTCCAGGGATCTCACCACCTACTGACAGAATATATCAAACTACACTTGTTAAGCTTAGTTATTGCATTTTTACCTAAATCTGGCAGTAGTTAAACAACATAAAATGCCAACGGAGCTCATGCTGATGCAGAAACATGTCATTTTTTAGTCCACAAACCATTTCTGGAGCTTCACAGCAAAACAGTTGTAGCATTTTGAGGGTTGAATGAGGTAGATTGGGACTTGGTTTATAATGTAAAAAAAAACCCATCAAAATGGCTCCAGAAACAGATATTGATTTGAAGAAATGTTATTTACACCCTTTTTTTAAATCAATCTGGGATCTCAGGGAATCTGGAGACTTGGGAATAGACTGAACGAGCTGCTGGGCTTTTTCCAGTAGTTCATGAAGTCCCCATCTACCTCAATTGTTAATGAGATTGCTGTAACGCTGTTTGGCTGTGAAGCTCCAGAAACATTTTGTGGACTACAAAACTTCATCTGCACGAGGGTGAGTAAATAATGACGGAATTATCACTTTTGTGTGAATTTGCCCTTTAATGGCACATGTTTTATAGGGAAGAATATGACACAAAAAGACACCATGGCTGACTTACACAATTTTTATTTGTGGTACTCACTACATGACAAAAGAGAGAAGGGAAACTCTAGGAGATGTTAATGCTGTTAACCTATGAGGCATCAAGAGAAAGAAACTGTACATTTATTTTACAAAAATGCCACAACACCATTATCAGCACATAGACATGTTGGTGAATGGATAAATCAATGCATATTATCTCTAATATTATTTACAAAGAGAAAAATATATATATATACTGTACAGCTATACACAGACCCCTGGTATTAATATGTAGAAGGGGCACCACCTCCTTGTTAGATATGTTTCTGACTGAGAGGTTGCATAGAACTGAAGTTTCAAGCACATGGTTTTGGCCTTTTCAAGCTGAGCTGCCTGAAGAGATCCATCAGCTCCGACACAAAGCTTCAGCGGGAGACTCAGGCCCGCTATACGTTCATGACAGGAGTCAGCTGCAGCAGTGAGCTCTGTGGTCGGATGGCGTTGCTCTTTGAATGCAGTTTCTCCAGGTTTTGTAAAAAGCCTCTTCTCTTGAGACCCTCTATAATGACAGTGTTGCTGGAGGCCAGACTGACACGGGTCCTGTTGGGGGGAAAAAAAAGGGGGGCCATGAGGTTGATATCTATCTGCAAATATGCCATTTGAGCAAGGTGACGTGCTCATGCATTCCATCTGTCCACCCAGGGGTGCACAGCGAGTTCAATGCCAAAAAATAAGTCTTTTCTCCCTTTTTGATTATAACATGATGGGTTAAGTGCTGCACACCAATTACACATAATTGTTAAAATGACTCCCTTCTGTCCAAATACTGGATGCTATAATTGGTCACAAGGTGTTTGCTCAGCTTTACATCAAAGGAAAAAACACAAATTGGGAGTACAGCCAATCACAGACTGGTAACCCAGAGGTTAACTAATCTCAGTACAGTGTTTCTTTTGCCTGTTTCTATTCACATGCGCCCTGAGTGACCACTTGTGATCAAATCTCACTTTCTTGTCTTATTAACACGTACATTGCTGGGACAAACAGACCCATGTGTTTTTCACATAAAGAAAGGATGTCTTCATGTAAAAAGTTTGCTGACAGTAAGCCAGCCTGAATAGTTACACATTTGTCATAGACAGCTTTTCATTAAGACTCTACAACTCACAAAATTGGGCGATATTTTCTTAAGGGAATCTGGGGACTTTCTCCACGGATTACAAGGAAAGAAACAACTTCATGTATTTAATTTACAATGCAGCATCAATTATTTGGACTTTGCCATGGCGTTTGCAAAGTTTCTCCTCACTAAACAATTCTCAAAACTCTTAATTTGTAAATTAAATAAAATAAACTGACTGGTGATACCGGAGACAGGGCTCATCACGTGTATGTGTAATGTAATCTTTCATTAAAAGGGTTTTCATATAATCGGTATCGAAAAAAGAATTGAAGTCAAGTTATTGGTAGCAAATTTTGCTGCCAACATTGGCAGGCTAAGGAACAAATAGGTAAGATGCGGTCTGAGTGATCAGATCTCAAATGCGCCCTTAATGCGTGTTCACATCCGTACTTAGAACTGTCCACTTGTGATTGGATCATTCAGGACGCGTGTTGATACCTGGTCTGAACATCCACAGACAGATGAAACGTGGACCTAAACTCGTAAAAACACTGGCCTGAAGAGAATCTTCACCTGGGTTTATGGGTTAGGAGCATTTCTTTATCGCCCTCCCCGTCTGTGTTAGCTGTCTAACTTTGAGTCAGACCCTAGCTTTGACAAGATACCCAAGGTCTCAGTGTGAGCTACACTGAAATGCAAACACAATAACAGTATCTCATTACAGCTACTATCTATAAAGAGAGGCACTCACCGAGGAGAGTCTATACCGCTGTCTCCTGTGATGCTCTGGTTCTCTCCCACTTCCACTGTTTCCCCATTCTCTGCCCCTCTGGCTCCACTGGGCATCCTCAGAACAGCTCTGTGGGTCTGAGGAACGCCCGTCTCATCGAACTCGTCCTCCCGCACTTCCTCCACCTCAGCTGCCCAGTGAGCAGACTCACCGTCGCCCTCGTCGGCTGACTTGCGGACAGTCTCTGTGTCTGATTCTATCTCACTGGTCTGGCAGTAGTCGAAGATGCTGCTGTCCGCAACTTCAAATGGTTCAGGATGATCCGGATCGAGGTTCACCTCAGGTTGTCTTTCTCCCTGGATCGATGTGCTCTGTCTGACGCTGGATTCACTTTGGGCCCCTGGTGATCCAGTCCTCTGATTGTGATGAATGCGTTTCCAGCTGGATTCTACAGGTCTGATGGGGCTGAGGGAAGCTTCCCTCTGGGCTGCAGGTGGAACAAGCACTTTGAAAGTGCTGTCTCTTGAGTTTTGTATTGAGGCAAGTTGTGGTTGGTGAAAGTTGGAGTTAAAATAGTGACCATAGAGTCCCTGATAATGCAAATCAGATTCCCGGTTATTGTAAGACAACTGTCGGCTGTGGTAGCCTGCTACACCTGGTCGGTACATATTTGCAACACCAATGATCTCCTCCTCGTTCAGACACAAGGAGCTGCAGGCATCCTCATCCTCCTGATCATCTGCTCTCTGATAGAGCCTGTAGTCGTCTTCTATGAAGCCATCAGTGTCTGTTATTGAGAGAGTGCTGTCAGCTATCAGTTCAGGCCTTTCTCCCTGGTTCATGGTCCTTTGCTCTTGATTCCTGATAGCAACGGGCCTTATCTCATCTTGTTCCTGGGTGGCTGTAGTTTCCCGGGCCTGCTGGTGTGAAGAGAGCTCGTCAGGCCTCTGAACATCATCCCTTTGTGGGTTAGAGGATCTGAGGGAGTGTTTCCGCTGCAAAGAAGGCTTGGGCCAGGGCGGAGTTGGCTCATAAGAGTGGTTTATGACAGGCTCGTAGGGATGTGTAGGGAGAATGGCATTAGGATTGGTGTATTGTTGGATGTTAGAGAGGCCATCATCACGGCATTCTGGCTCCTGAAAATGCCTTTTCCTGCCTTCTTCCTCCCAGCTGTCCTTGCCGTTTCCCTCCCTCTGATGTCGGATCTTGTCGTCTATTCGAAGTGTACTGCTCTGTGGGTAGGCTGAGCTGTAGTCCAGTGGCAGCTCTCTGCTGAGCTTTGAGTCTGCTTGGAGCTGATGATCACCAGTAAGGTCCCTCCCATTGACGCAGTTGTACCTGTCCTCAGATGTAGGCGATTTCCCTGCATGCTCTTCATTCTCTGCAATCACTTTGGCCCGGTGCGGGTCCCACGATTTGGAGCGATGACTCGTACGTTCCTTCCTCCCTGGCCCTGAAGCCTTGCCTTCTTTCACCTCTCGTCTTCTTTGCTCTCTGTTGATGGTCGGGGGAATCTCAGCTTCTTTAATTAGATGAGTCTGGAAAGGGTTTTCAATGCGTTTCTTATAAAGAGATTTTCCCTCAACAGCTCCACCTTCTTCCACTTGATCTGGTTCATCAACCGGGATTTCCACTCTGTGCTGAGCAGGGATCAAATCATCCCCCTCTGGATAATCATCTGCACATATGGGAGACTTGCTCTTAACCCTTTCCTTCTCTTTCTCTTTTTCCTTCTGTTTCTCTCTGGAGGAATGGACCCTCCTCTTGCTGCGAGAGGCCTTGTGAGCAGATCTTTTCCCTGCCCTGGAGGAGTGGTGATGCCTGGGTTTTGAGAATGTCAAGATCTCAGTGGACATTCCCTTGTCTACTCCCTTATCTTCTTTGTCCAGACCCCTGTCCAACACTCTTTCTATCACCCTCTCCTTTCTCTCCTCGAGCTTCTTCATTAAGACAGTGTGGCGTGTCAAGTTGTCCACGGTCAGTTCAGGGTTGATGCGTTTGATGATGGCATGCTCCAGGTCTCTGGGTAAGTTGTTCAGGTCATCCTCGTCTCTCACTGGCCACTCCTCTGGAGGGAACTGGCCTGAGAATGATGCGTACTCTTTCTTTGGTTTCTCTTTCTTACCTCCGTTTCTCCGGAACAAACTGAGACCGAACTTTCTCCCTGGTTTGTTGTCCTTTTCTTTGCGGCCTGTCACGTTGGTAGTGGCTGTGGTTTTGCTGATCTCACTTGCCTGGCAATCTGCCGCAGTGGAGGTGGACTGGTGCTGCACTGAGGGTTTGTGATCTAATGGTCGGGGCCACTTTAAGCTCTTGCCGGTGCATTCACTTATTGAGACAGAGACAGAATGCTGGTCTGGGACAGTGGACGGTGGGACGGTGGCTGTTACAGTAGTAGAGGCGATAGTAGTGGATGTTTGAGGGCTGAAGCAGCTGCAAGACTTGCAGTGGGCTACTGGCGGCGTTTGAGTGCTCTCAACACAGGCATCGTTGCTCAGAAGGTAAGTAATGGGCGGAGGAGAGGGAGGTTCATCCGCTGAACCTGAAGTCCACCAGTTCTTCTCTCGGACCATGTTATTGGTGATGAAATATGTCTGAGGTGTGACGATGAAGTAGCCCTCGCCTGTATGGTAAATTTTGCGCTCCTTGATCAGAGTGCCTAGGGCATTGTAGAGGATGTCCTGAGTGGGGATGGTTATCCCTGAGACACACGAAGAGAAAAGAGTATTTAGAAAAAAAGACAAGCAAGACGCAAATTGTGTTCAGATGGAGAGTTAGAGTTATGTCAGTGTGTCTACACTCACAGACTTCAAGGCTTGTTCCAATCACCTCTTTCATTGTCATCACTTTTAACTTCATGAAGTGTTTGTGTTCTGAAATGTGCTGTAACAACTTTTTAATTGCCATTTTCATTTCCATTCAGTTGATTTATCCTTGATAGTCTTTGCGACCATGCAGTACAAGCCTACTCCTCCTGTCTCTTTTAAAGTGCCCATACTCTGTTAGATCAGCTGCTGTAGTTACTTATGAAGTTCACAGATTTGCCAAACAACCATCTCTTTGCTACGGATGTCCATATTTTCCGAAATCAGTAAGTATCGACGTCCGAGCAAGCCAAAAAATGTTTTTAAAAAGCAATGATAAAACAGATGATGGTGTTCAGGACTATCTGATTGACTTCATTATCGTATATGCAATATGTTTAATTCTCTCCTAGAACTGATGCACTACACACTGCTTTAAGACATTATGTTACCCTTCTCCCTGAAATCTATGACTGAATATGATTATATTTGTAAATATCTGTACTGTTTTTATTTATTTTTATGTAAAATATAAAGTCTCAACGCCATGAGGTTAAACAACCTTCTGCAAAATGCTGTCCCATTCCTATTTATAGCATTTTTGGCCTCTCACACACTCAAGCACTCACCAGGTGGTGATGTCAGCTAAATCAGGGTTTAAGGCTTTAGGGGGAGCATTGGGATTGGGCCTTCAATATGAAGCTAAAGCCAGTAGCCATTTTGTGTAGCTCAGCTCTACGACTGGAAACAACTCGCCTGGCTCTGTTTTATGGCAAAAATATCCGATAAGCATCTCCACGATGACTGATAAATAACAAATATCTTGCTTGCAAGTTACTGGCACAAAACCAGTGGTGAAAAAAAAAAAAATGGTGAATTGTCGTCCGTACACTTCCCCCCCACCCCCGTTGTACCTCTATATCTAACTAACAGATACAAGAGTGACTTACTTTAACAAGCCAGATGAGGGGATATTTGATTTATTACCTGGGTGGGCTTTGCTCATGTAATTGATGAGAGCTTCCTGGTTGACGATGATTTCAGAGGAGTTCATGTCTGAGATGACGGAGCACAGCACCTCAGCCAAGGGAATGAACTGGGACTGAGGCACAGGGGACATCTGCACTGGGGACAGATCACCTGAAACACACACACACACACACACCAGCAGATTATTGAGTGAAACAGGTGGGCCTGCTGCAGTACACACAAACACACCTGGGTTAGATAGATCCGTCTCTGAGTTGTGCTGCCAGTGAAAACAACTCAAAGTACTGAAGTTGACATTCCTCTCCTAACCGCCCTCTAAATCATGGTCGAGGTGGTCTATTTATGTGAGTTATATGAACCATGCCTGACTGCTTTTGAAATTCCATCGGTACTGGGACCGACCACGGAATTCCATTACTCCCACAGAAATGACCACAGGTCTGCCTGCTGGGCAGATCCGATATCCTGCCCCCCATATCACACGTCTAGGAGGTGCCCTTAGACAAACATGTTACCGAAAGTGAGAGGGACTCAGAGGAAAGACAGAGACAGTCTTTGAAACATTTGTCTTTGTGAAAGTAGTACGAAACATGCAAACAAACCGTGGGAGCCGATTAGACAGAAGCCACAATGCTTTTAACTCATAAAACTAAGTTGCTTTAAAAGCTAACCAGACATTTTAGAAACATTCGAGTTCAGAATCACAAGAATCAACGGCGTTTCACACATGGAGATCATAATTGAAGCAGCATGCAGTGGTGACGTTCCTTCAGGCAAACAGGATTTTTTTTGCGTGCCGAGAGAGTACCGCCGTAAAGACTCTCCTACACCAAGCTGATAGGAGAGGACATGAAAACTGAACTTTGACGCAGCAGTGTAAATACTTGGCTACCTCACTGAGAAGGCTCTAATGGTCAATGTGTTATACTGATGGCAGAGAAGAATCAATTAACAGTACAAATCATGGGATGTGTAGTCTTTTCTTTATTTAGTAGACGGAGACATCGTCAGCTTACAGCAACATTTTTGGGTTATGGATAGATATGCTGCCAAACTGGAAGGTTGTGTTTAGGCATACTATTAGAAATGTTTCTTTTTCAGATTTGAGCCTTTAGGAGGTTTGTTTTGGGTTTACAGCCTAGTTAAAATGTTTATGTTTAAGTTAACATAATAGATGGTTGGGGCTGAGGCTTAGCTCTGATGTGGTTATGGTCTGAATAAGAATGTGGATGAGGGTTTTTGTTGCTGTGCACAGCGGGGGTCCCTCTGCGTGCATTACGTTATTTCTTTTACTCCTTCCTTCAGCTGCTGCCTGTTAGGGGATCGCCACAGCGGATCATCTGTTTTTAGATCTGTTTCTTTTATGATCAGCATATTTGATTTGGCATAGGCTTTTCACGGCGGATGCCATTCCCGATGCAACACTCCCAAGTTTATCCTGGCACTGGTTTGCGCCTCCCCAGTGGTTTGAGCTGCACACGTTATTTCTTTTACAAAAGAAATTATGATTTGAAATATTGGAACACCGACACCAATGCATGCTTCCTAAAAAACATAATACAGACTACATCTGCAACGATTAATTGATTACCTGTCAACTATTAGGTTGGGTTTTTTTTATTTTTTTATGCCTTTGTCATGGCTTTATTGGAGTACAGCTGAAGACGGACATGGAAACGGGATGAGAGAGGGGTTGGATTTAAACCTCGGGTCGCTGCGGTGAGGACACTGCCTCTGCACATGGGGTGCATGCTCTACTAACTGAGCCTCTGGAGCACCAATTATCACCAGTTATTTTGATATTCAATTAAATATTTTGAGTAGCTTTTTTTCTACCAAACAACATTAAAATTGAACTGATCCAGCTTCTTAGCTTATAGACCGAAACAACTGTTTGATTTATTCAAAAAATAACTTTAGTTACAGTCCTAATACAGACATCAAAACGTGATTAAGTTAACTAATAGCAAGTGAGCTCAGTTGAAGCACCGAAACCACCGATGAATCATTAGCATCTGACCCAGGTTAACAAACTGCCTTCGTGTGAACACAAGGCCACGGACACAACCTTAACCACAGGGCTGGAAAATTGGTTTTGGTTAATCAGCTACACCTCATTAATGTGAGTAGTGTAAAGGGTGAAAGAGGGGACAAGAGATAAAACACAAGAAAGATCTCCTTGATCACTCTCTACATCTGCCTTTGACTTGACATCAACAGTATCCAATACAACTTGAATGAAAAAAACACATGTACACACATAATTGAATTCTGCTACAGTTGGAGCTTCAACTTGTTCTTGTTATTGACAGAGACATATTCCCCATGTGACTCCAAGATGTGCTGACAACAGCACTTTGTGTATAAATATGTAAATTAAACCTGAACATGTGGCGTGTGGGACTGTGACTGATTCTCCCATCAACACCACTGAGGCATTCAGTGAAAACACTGCCGAGCTCAAACTAAACATTTACAACCCTCACACTTGAACCACTTATGTCCGAGGCAGGGAAAATAAACAACCAATCAGATACCTGCCGTAGTAAAGTCGTGACGAAACACATGTGAATCACACACAAACTGATAGACCCAGGTGACCCTACGCATTACTTTTCTTTGTTTCATTCTCTTGGTGCTGCACACACAAATCACTGACTCCAATAAAGCATCACAGACAGTGTTGAACTAATACAATAAGAGACCAAATTCTAACATTAATAGGTGAAAAAAGACTAGTAATAATAAACCTGAGGGACCTTTGGTTTCAGCAGTCATCATTTACAAGTCACTGCATGTTAGGCGGCTGTCGATTTTAATGAAATTAATTGGAAATCCTCTGAAATAGAGATTACGTTTTCTGAGGTATAAACAAATATAAATGAATTGAATTTCAACCCCAACTGCAGAAGTTCTGTGCTTGTCAAGATTATTATTATTATTATTATCATTATAAACTAGTTTATTTAATAGAAAATGTTCTATTTTCTTAAAATGTATCATGAATGTGCTGCAATTAGTCAGGATATCTTAAAATTCATAATTTCCTGGTAAATATGCTTCAGTTTATAGAGTAAAGTCAATACCAATGCATATGTGTCAAGTAACAGCATGATCATACTACACTAGTATTACTAAGGAATTTAATTTAATTTAGTATTTTTTTCTCATATTTTTTCAGCATATTAAAATAAAGAATGCAAAAACAATTACATCGAGAATTATTCAGTAATATTCAGTGTATTTAACGCAGCACTGTGCTGCAGTAAGTCTCAAAAAACGGCATTTCCACCTTTTCCAAACCTTTAAACACTTATCAGAAGCTATTTATTTCGAGCGCGTCAAGTAAATTGATCCTGCTGCATTAACAGATAGTTTCACTAGTTTAAAGTCATTTTCTCTTGTGTGAATCCCAACCTATGCACTGCTGTTTTGCCAGTTTTCTGTATTTTCTGTATATTCTTATTTTAAATGGTCAATGGACTTTCAATCATGCTTTCCAGACTGATGGCAGAGGCTGCCATGCAAGGTGCCAACCTGCTCACCAGGAGCAATTTGGGGTTCAGTAGCTTGCTCAAGGAGCCGGGGAATCGAAACAGCCACCTTCCAATTACTGGACGACACACACATGTTGAACACACATTGAACACAGAGCATCAGAAATGTGTTAATCACACTGCTGCTCATTCTGGGTTTGAGTTAGTAAGGAAATAAGGAATATGTCAAGCAAAGTCGGCAAAAAAAACTATTATCGGCCCACTGAGCTCACTTAAGGCTCATAAGTCTCACAGACAGGGGTCTTTCTCTCCAAAACTGATCCTATGACACACGGGGGGATTGTAAAGAAAAAAAACCCATCTGCCTTCCCCCGGCTCTGACAGAAGACGTTAATCTGACTAAACCTCAGAGCGGATATCTCAATAGCAGTCTCCCTGGGCAGTGAATTAGTGCAGCTGACTTAGCCCCTCATTGTTGTTAACTTCCTATAGGAATGTCTGGCTGGCCGTCCACATAGCAACCACTTATAGCTGCTGTCAACAGCCGAAAGGCCAGCGAGGATATGACGGGGTCAGAGGAGGCAGATGATTATTCACAGGATTATAGTAAACTGATGGGAAGTCGCTATCTCCCTTCTGTGCAAAGAGAGCTGGGGAGTCATTTTAAAGGGATAGTTCACCCCCCTCTCACCTGTGGTGCTGGTAATCCATCTAGATTGTTTTGGTGTGAGTTGCCTTCTTTCTAGTATAGTGGAACTAGATGGCACTCGGTTCATGGTGCTCAAAAGCATTTGAAAAACTCAACAGCAATGTGTCTTTCTAGAAATCACTCAAGATAATCCACAGCCCTGAGCAGTTTCATGAAGGAACTATTTTCTTTTAACTGAACTACACCCACAGCGTAGAAGAAAGTGGTCATTCTACTCATGGAGCTAGTTAGCCAGCCTCTCATCCATGAGTTGATGCTCCCTATCAATATCTCCAAAACTCTGCGGCTCACACCAAAACAATCTGGATGGATAAATAGTACAACAGATGAGAGGAAACATATGTATTTATGTCTCTGGGTGAACTGCCCCTTCAAAATGACTTCCCAGCTCTCTTTGCACAGAAGCAGTGACCCTCTCTGACCATGTCCTGGTTCATATCCTGTCAGACACCTGCTGGATAAGAGGTTAAAAACTGAAGCGAGAGTATGTTTCCCTCATGCATTTCAATCCAGTATATTCTGATAAAATAATAATCAATGGAAAAGTGATCCTGGCGATGCAGGTGTGAGAGGCAGAGGACAAAAGCACACCTACAGCAGTTTGTTTATGAGAAGAAGCTGTGTTAGACCGGATCAGTGTTTATTGAGTCTAACATTAGCAGGCGTGACCGTCGGGGAGGTTCACTGTTGTAACCGTCTTCTCTCCAGGGGGAGCGGACCTCTGTGTTTCTGTAATCTAAGCCCGGGCCACCGACATTACACTCATTGTCATACACGGCATGAATACCCTGCTGGGAGCCATGGCAACCAAACCCCGTGCAACAAGGAGGAGGGAGGGAAGCAGAGAGTCAGACAGGAGACGAGACTGGTGTTAAAGTATGTCAGGAGGAGTTCAATATAACCTCTTAAAGGAGCAGTCCGACAGTTTGACAGTGAAAGTCTGTTCACAGTTGGTCGTAATCGGCCTGTAAAAAGAGCTCCTCCTCTTCTTCTTCTTTCTTTGGCTCGCGGGGAGCTTTGTCAAGTCTGAGAAAATAACCCCGATGATGTCCCCATGATGATCTCACTCTAGGTCTGAAGACAAACATATAACAGAAAGCCTAAGTTACAAACTGGGGGTGCATTTTATTTTATGTATGAGGGACACACACCTCCAGCGTCATCAGAGCTGCTTGTCAGATGATCGAATAGCTTTGGAAACCCCCTCACACATCTTCCAATATTGGAAAAAGGGGAAGCTGTGTCCAGCCTTCCCAGCAACTTTCCGAATCCAACTTTCACACACACTTTACGCAGTGACCGACCAGCTGTGTGGAGGCGAGAAGGAAGCCAGGGGTTTGGACTTTGCTCTGTAGCTCTGTTTTGTTTTTTTGTTTTTTGGTTACACAACCATTTCTGTCACTTTTCACTACAACCTTATAGTTAAATTTAAACAATATCATGTCTTCACCCTTCACGATATTTGCAACGACACATTGAACAAACTGTTTCAGTAATGAAAGACTTTATCGAGTTGCATCATGGGATTATAGGAGTCAGTACGTTGCTGCATTCCAGACAACAACAAATGTCCTACTAGAATACGTACCATGGAACGAGGACACTGTTGTCTGATGTCACCAACATGGGCAATACCCAGCGAAAGGGGGTAGAGTGTATTTGTTGATACAGTATTTTTATCAGGTGAGTTAATCAAATGTTTAGATGCGTTCCAAAGTACAACAGTGCTGTGAAAATAAAATGTATAATAGCTGTTAGTATGTGTCGTTTTCCTCTTCTATTTTGTTGAAAATGCAAGGCGGTTCAATTCTGTGCATGCCAAAGAGACATTGTTTTGTTCTGTTTTTTGTTAACAATTGCCGTCTTGCACCAGGAACAATAACTAGGATATTCTGACCTCCGACATTGTCTTGAACGCGGCATAAAGCCCGCTTCCACCATGCAGTCTGGTTCAGTTCGTTTTTTTTTACACATTTTTTTGCGTATCCATTATGTGTCCCGATTTTTCATAACCCTTCTGTTGACATACCTAGCACAATGATCCAGCGCTAAAAGGGTGGAGCAAGAAACAATGCTGTCCAACGATTGGTCGACATTGGATCGTCAATCCTGGATGACAGGAGGAATAGAGCACCAACACCGGCACGAACTCGCCAGTTTTGAATCCCACAGCATGCGTTTTTGTTCTGTTCCATGGAAAAGTCGGGACAAGATTCTTTCTTGCATGTCATGTAGGGATGACACACATAGACATAAACATGCCGAAAGGCGAAAACAATTACACAAAGAATGACTTTGCCTTTCCACATTGTTTCATTTGATTTAGTATATTTTTCAACCCATATGTCAAAAACCTCCCAAATCACATCCAGACTGTGAGAACTACTGAGACAGTACATACTTTTAAAGACTGAATTGAATTTTTGTGGTCTTCACCATAACATTACAATAACGTGACAAAGCCCACACAAGCGGAGCTAAACAACCATTTCTTCCCATGTCACAAACTGTTCTGTGCAAGAATATAATGCTGCCTGGGGGATGAAAATGCCTGTAGCTGCGTGCTCATATTTGAGATGATTGACAGAGATCTTCTCTCCTCTATCCCCGCTGAGATCTTCTTGGCGGCTCAAGCTGATCAATGCCACATGTATTCACATGGCTATGTCGTTAGCTGGCCTCAGAGCCACATGAGTCCCATTTCATACATGATTGCATTACCTCCAGCTTCTTGGGAAGAAAATACAGACACACCACACAGAACTGTAGGCCGTCCATGAGCTATACTGACTCTGATTGAAAATAGTGTTTTTAATCTGAGTGTCACACTATATCTAAATGATCTTAACTGGGTATTGCAACGTGACGGTCAAAGTGATTCAGATCAAAGGCGTTTTGAAGTCCTGCAGCAACGCATACCACGGCACCAATTTTTGTCTCTCAATCAGTGGTTAGAGAGACACGTCTCTCTAACCACATAATACCACCCCAACCCCATTTAGCATTTAACAACAGAAATACAAACACGCATACAAATGTGGAGACAACAAAAACATAGCCTTCATGACAGCTAACATATCATTTTGAAATGTAACATTATGCTATGTGCTAATGTTCAGCTATGCAGGTTAGGAAACAACTCTGCCGATCGTGACTCTTTGGCGGACTCTGTCAACTCCCCACGCCACCGCCATTTTGGCAAGGACCATTTTTAAAGCTGAAGAGGGGGGCGGCCAGCTGACCTTCTGAATGTGCGGTTTTGTAAATGGACTGTGGAGGAGTCGGCAGGCCGTCACAATGGTTTCACTCAACATTTGAGTGCGGCAGTAATCTTCTGCTCCTGTGCCGGTTCTGTGCTTTAAAGCAGTCACGCCGGAGTCCAGCACATTTGAACAAATTGCACCTTGATGTGAGACTTGGTTATAATGTTGTTGCTTATCAGCCATCCTATCAGCCAGGCTCTGAGGCAGGCGGTGTTGATCGGGTCACCACTTTGGTCCAGACAGAAACTACACTGGATACAGATATCCATGGTACCCGGAGGATGGATCCTACTGACATAGGTGATACAATAAATCTTTTTCTCTAGTGCCACCAAAAGGTTGACAGTTTTGTTTTTTAAGGGAAATGTGTTGACAGGCATCAGGAGGATTGGCTTAATATTTGATACCCACATTTACGGCCTCCTCAGGATGAATTGCAAGTAGTTTATTTATCTCTGGCTTTTAATTACCGGTAAGTGCTATCACCATGCAGACATCTTAATTTGTTCACAACAAAAAACATTCCCCTCAGTCTCAGCTGTATTTTGTTTTTTGTCCACTGTCCCGTAAAAATAAACATTAAAAATAAAATAAGCATGTTTGCATTGCCATTGTGACTAGCTGACGACAGCATTTCGCGTCATCGTCATGCATCTACAAATTTTGACAGAGAGGATTTAACTGAAATGTACACAATGTCTTCCAATCTGGGTGTCTCAATCAAAACAATGCCAACAAAGGTCTGACTGACGTGACTCAGGAATGAAATGTTCATGGATGAGGTCATGTTTAAAAGTTTTATTCTCGTTACCTTTAATCACGTTTGCCAACTTCCTTCCTCACTCTCTGATGTATCATCTCATATTTCCCTGGACGTTATAGTGACAGGCGACTCTGGGTTTGAACACACAACTTATCACACAAGATATCTAACAAAGTTCTTATCATTTTTAGACATTTTAATGCAGAAATGTTAAATTTGATATCTTTAAACTATATCCACGCTTTGATGGGAGACCAGAAACCAAAGCCGTAGAGAAGTTTGCACAACTTGTGACTGAATCTAGTCCACGAACTTTCACCTTCATGCTATCACGGGTAAGATCTATCTGAAGCATCGGACTTGTTGCCACAATCCCACACTCCACGGCCTCTTTGGAGACGCACACCCACAGACACACACCATCTTATCATATACTGGTGTCGTCTAATCTTTTAGGCTCCACTGAGCAAACAGGCTAATCTTCTCTCTCCCTCATTAAAGACACACTGCATGGCATTCAACATGAACCTGAGGCCCGCCCGGAGTGCAGAGTCCCTCCCTGTCTCCCATCGAACGAGACCTTGTGAGGATAATGCTTCAGTGAATCTACAGGCTGTACGTGAAGGATCTGAGTTAAGTCTCTGGTGGGACGATGTCAAACATTCATACAGTCAGATTTACTGTAATGGGTAAGAGATGCCAACTGTAATTTATGTCATTACTGCCTCCCAGTCCCGCAACAACTTCCCTTTGTTTTGGATTTTTCGGTCTCACAGGCCCGCCATGATCCCTCCCTCGTCTGCTAATGTTTGTGCGAGTGTGTGTGCGAGTGTATGTGTGTGTGTGTGCACATCACACTTTTTAGCTTTACGGGTTTGTGTCTTTCATTCCAAAAGAACACACAGATGTGGGCGTTGCTGTTAAATGGCCCAATAAACTGAGTGAAAAGATCCCTTCAGAGAGCAATCACAGTCCCAACAACCAAACCTCGCCCAGTCTAACAACACTGCCCTTTCCTGTCCTTCCACTCTGAAAGGACAAACACTGTACGGATATCAACAATATCTGCAAATGTCTGCGTTAAATATCTATTGTTAAATGTACCATATACAGGATTTTTCCTGTGTACAGTTGGCCAAATTTTACCGACTTTTGTAGTTGTACATGCACAACATCCATAACCAACAAAATGGAGAGACTGAGTCGACTTTATTGATTGATTCACAACAATGAAACCAGCATTTCCAGCCCAAACGTGAAGGCATTAGGTAAATATTTAATCTGACCTATTGACGGTTCAGTATCTCAGAGTGCTTGCGTTTAAACATTAAGTGAGGCATTGAAGGAAAAGAGTGACATTTGGACTGTGCCCTCTTTTTAATCTGTGTTCGAGAAAGTGCCTTTTTTTTTTGGCAATGGTGACTCATTTTAGCTGGATACAATCTGAAGAATGATCCGCGTTATTTAATCCAATTTAGGCCTATTGTCAGAACATGAATGCATACTTTGTAGGAATAAACAGTTCTGATCATTCAGCAGAGAAACAGATAAGACTAAAAGTCAAAAAGCCATGACTAAAGAGGATTCGCGAGCTAAAACTTTTGAGCCGTGACGAGAAACACAGCCAAGCTTTGTGTTGACACGAATCACCATAGAAACCTTTACTGTGGCAGCGACCTGCCACATCCAATACAAAGTCAAAGAAACAGAAGAAACATGGGCAGGAGTGCAGCATGGGTATCTATAATCCAGCTATGGCCTTGAGTTCCCTTTTGCCAAACCAACCCTTTGACATTTAATGTATGTTGGCAAGAGAGCATAAGCAGGCTGTGACTCAGCTTCTCAAATTGACTTTCACAGGGCTTAAAACCTTTACACTCACATAACAGTTGGTCACCACGGATCTTGGCTGCAAACCCCTGCAGCTGTAATGCCGTTAAATAATGTTTTTACCATCTGATTCACAGCAAGAACAATTTAAATAACAATCCAGCTAATGCAGTAAGAAATTAATGACCCGGTACAAAGCTTAAACCCTGTTATCATGTTCTTGTGAAATAGAAATACACCTGACCAGGTGTTTAACAGAGGACCAGTAACAATGTGAAGGTAGACAGGCCTGTATTTTATAGCACGGCCCAAAGTGCTCTGTGTAACGTGATATCGATGCCAGTGCCAGGAGACAGGATTTAGAACACAACACTATAGTTCCCCATCTTTTTTACTATTCGTCATACCTTTTCAGACTTTAATGGGCCGCACCCCAACATATCTGGCTCTTGTCTGCTTTCATGAACATGAGCATTACCCCCACAGTGCTGTTTCTGCCAGATGCCCAAGTCCAAGTCATTTAAATGTGGACCACAGTACCTTTCCTTTGTTCTTTAACAGCCATGTATATGTTTTTTCACATTTCTGTGAAACTATACTTATTTAGGCAGAAACTCAGCTTGATTCCAGATCTGATGTTTTTAGGGCTAAACTTAACATTCTACCTTAATGGAAGGCATTTGGTGAAAGGGATACTTCAAAGATTACTATTACACTGCAATAAAAAGGGGGAGTTACAGACAGAAGGAAAAAAAAGATCATAATTATCCTGTTCTTGACTCTTTTATAAATAACCCTGCATGACATCAGCCGATACTGCCTGCATTACTCAAGATTATTACTAACAATCTTATTTTCAATAATGGATTTGATGCTTGGATAGAAAGATGGATAAACTGACATATAATCACTTTCTTAGCTTTATTTTGTGGTTAATAAAAAGATAAAACATAATTGACCCTTCCTAAGTCCTGTCCATTTTTGCTCGGTGCTCCAATAACAGACGAGCAGCTTACCCTGGTGAACCTCTGTAAACTTTTCTGTTTCCTGCTGAACTTACATGTGGTACAAGCTAGACTTGTCTATGCAGAAAAGTAAAACAAGTTCAGAAGATGGCATAAAGATGTTGCTGGTGGAAAAGAATAGAAAAAGGATACTCTGACTACGTGGAAGGCGTTTTGTTTATCCCGTCCCCAAAACCAAAGACAAATTTTGTCCGATGTGAAGAGTGGATTCGGCTGTGTGGTACACCTCACCATCAGCTGAACATCAACGCCATCACCAAAGACGGACACAGACAACGTTTGTTCAAAGGCAACATTATGATGTAAAGTCAAGATCATGGCATCTCTTGTTTTTGTTGACCATGTAATGTCTTCACCTCAATTTGCGTGATTTCGTTAATTAAACTTAACATTATGAAAATATCCTTCCATCGGGAACTGTAGTCTTTGCCTTCAGGTTCCTGGCGCTTTATTACCTATCACGTAGAAACACTATTAATCTAATAAACACTGCAGCACCCAGCTAAATGGGAGTGGCATAGCCAGGTTTCTTAGTGTCAAGCTTGTCCGACCTAGCAACAGTACCTAAGGGGCTGGAATTTTCAATTGGTCAATCAAAATCAAAGATCGAGTGTGTGCATGGTTCACAACAGATCTGTTTTATTTCAGACAAGAAAAGAAGTCTGGTTCTCTTTGTCCAGATGTTCTGCTTCAAAAGTAAATGAGCTCCTACATAAATTCTGTGTGGTAGTAAATTCTCTGAAGCAAGATGGTATTTCAATACCAAATGCAAACAAGACAGATGTGTACACCTGTGTGTCCAACATTGAAGGACATGGAAGGCTGCTCATGTTCTCCCATGACGAATGAGGAAATAAAACTTCTACCAACAACTATAATCTACAAAATATCTTGCCTGGTCAAAATCATACAGTCATGTGTAAGTTCTTTCTCTCTGTTTGTCTGTTTATTTATACTCAGTGTGACTTTGGTTCGAAACACATGATCATCTGAGCCACCACAAAAACCAACACAAAGCTTCTCTGTTTGCTTTCCTTTTACAGCAATTAATTCAGTCAATGGTTTCCTGATGTTTTTCAGACCTTTTGGCTCTGATGCAGTTGTGTGCGGCTGGTTTCATGACTACCTCACTGACTGATATCAGTGTAAAAAAAAAACTGTCCTGTATTCAATCTTTTTTATGTGTAACAGAAGGTGTTCCCCAATGTTCAATTATAGGCCCCCTCTTAATCAATTTTAAACACCTGTGCAATTTTTTATGACCTTTTTGTACCATTTCAGCGGTGATAAAGCTCATCTGTGCTCTTGCATTTCACTCCCATACGAACCACTGAGCTCAGAATAAGCAAGTATAGTTTCCCCAGTTTCGCCTCTGTCAAGGTTCCAGGTTTTCACTGCATTAAATCTATATGGCTTTTCCAGACAGATATGCACAAGATCTATGAGGGTTTCCAGCTGATCCACACCCCTTAATCAAGAGTGATGGCAGTCATTGGATGCAGATGAAACCCATTTCCTCCTATTTAGCTGAGATCGAGGTGCAGCACATTTCTATGTTTGTTATCACAGTATTAAGAACACAGCTCCTGTCCGGTGTCTGCCATATGATCCATCACTTTTTAATGCCCTGCAACTGGTCAGCACGCAGCTCTGCTGAGGTCCTTGAAAGTATCTTTCACTCTTGAAATACAATAACACAGCACCTTTCTATCACAGGGCCGATGTTAGCATACCACCGCATTTATCAATGCTAAATGAAGCAAGAAAAACATCCTGTCAGGAAACTGAAGATTAATAGTAATACCAAATTTAATGTAATATTGCTTCACTTCTGTGTCGACCCATTTGTCTGACCAGAATGTGAATGAAGATAAATCCCACGGGGGAAACCCGAGCTTCCGCTGACAGGGTGTATAAGCTGAGGGATACAGAGGAAACTCCTCAACTGTTGTTGTTGGCACCACTCCACTCCACCGCTACGGGTGAGCCCAATATTTGGGTTGATAAAAAGGCCAGCGTGCCTGATTCTCACCAGGAGTCAGCTTCCTGCTCAATGGGAAGGATGTGGCTAACAAATGATGTGCTGAGAGGCATGCACACACGCATAGTCTCTCACATGTGTAGACACCATCGAGGTCATGTCAGAGAACAGAGGTCAAGGTTTCCTCATATCTGGACCATATAAGCCATCTTTTACAAGCACAGGAAGTAGAGAGACATTCTAGATAAAAACAAGGATGCACCCTTGGTGCTGACATGTAAAAGATAATAAGGGTAAAGCTTGTAGGTATATATATATTATAAGACTTTAGCCTAATTTACTACCAACAATGCAATTTGAAGAACAATCTAAACGTTCAACAGAGCTGCACAAACCAGAGGCTCAACCAAGAACAAAACCTTTCACGTTACAACTGAATTAATCTCCAGTCGACTGTTTATTTTTGTGATAAATACAATTAGGTGTTCTTTGATCTACCAAACCGACACTGTAGTCAGACATAGGACCTCTACACTGTTGGGTACCAAAATATTTGCTATAAGTCTCCAAGAATAATGGTCCTCTGTGTTTGTCTGTCAGACTATGGACTCTTCATCATTATGATATCCCTGAAAAAGGGCAGCGTATATTTTGTGTAATTGCTTAATGTCATACTATTAGTGTCAGGCAGCTCAAGAGTGATTGTTTTTAACCAATATTGTTTGAGAGCAGTAACTGAGCAAATCTCACACAAATCTGCTTCTGTGAGTGTTTCCCCTCAGTCTGTCTATTACCAAAAATACAGTACTGAGTAAAGTAAATTAACAAATTCATGGAGTCCTAACAAAATCCTCAGTAAAAAGACATGTACTTGTACCTCAGGGGGCGCTCTAGCAATTGCCAGGGAGTAGACTGTGTGAAAACCTCAACTACTCCAACTTACTCAACTCAACAAGAAACAGAAAATACGACTTGGTTAAAATATATTCATATTACGGAGGAAAACAAACAGCCTAATGTGATGTGATGATGTGATGCAGGTCATTAGTAGAATACATTTACAAAAACCAGTAAGACAGCGCATGAAAAAAAAGGCACAGCTTAAATAAATGATTAAAACAGTTAAAAATAATTGTTAAAGAAATGGAAAAGCTACAATTAGAAATAGATAAACAGATATAGATTAGCTGAAAGTAGGCTAATGGATAGCTTAAACAATTGAAATAGTTAGCTAAAGGAAGGCTAATGGATGAATACTTTAAATTTGTTGGCTAAAAGTTGGCTAATGGATAAACAGTTGAAATAGTTAGCTTAAAGGTAGTGGATAAATATTTAAATTTGTTAGCTAAAAGTAGGCTAGGCTAATAGAATAACAGTTGAAAAAAGTAGGCTGATGTATAAGCAATTAAAATAGCTAAAAACAATTCATAAAGTGATGAAATGGTTATTTAAAAGAGAGCAGACTTGACAGAAGCAAACTAAACATCGACGGTTCACAGGTATGAAACAAATGTTTGGAACATTAACGGGTGGTGTGACGTGGTTAGTGAACACCTGGATACTGTATTGATGTATGTTACTCTGTTTGCCTTCTAACAAACCCTCTGAAGCTAACTGACCTCAAGGTGGCTTGTTAGCAATAAGGTTGCAACCTTTGACCTTTAGTGCTTAGTTAGGACAGGGTGGGCCATTTAAACCTGGAAGGCCCGGCAAGGGGGTGTCATGGTTAATAAGCTAACATCTGGAAGAGTTACGACCATTAGTGAAGCGCTTTGAGACTTCGACAAAACACCCTCATGAAAGGAGACACCCCTTGTGCGAAAATACAACACTTTCAAGTGAAAAGTAAAGAGCAGAAATGAGGCTCTCTGAGCCAGCGAACTCAGGAAATGATCTCAAGAGTAAATGAAGCATTTCAGGAATGCTTCACCACCTCATGGTATGGTTAGTTAAATGAAACATACTATTTAAAAAGGAAACTTGGCTTAGCCGTGCTGTTCTTCAAAAACACACAGAGGGAGACCTACAGAAAGCCTGCAATGACCAGAAATGTGTTTTTCCATGGCGAAAGTGAGATCCCTGTCCAAGACTCGTTCACATCCTTGTTCAAGAGGACGAGGGCAGTTTACAGAGGTCGATTGTTGGAAGGACACAGAACACCTCATTACACCACTGGCTGACTGCGTATAAATGTTTCAGCTCCTGGATCCATGCTCATCCTGCTGCGCGGACAATAGTAGGACGCTAAATAATGCAGCACCAGCTAACAGTCATTATGAAGCCTCTGGTTTCAACGGGAGGGCCTCCAGTCAGAATTTAGCTAAGACTGCTGACTGGGCAATAAGTGCATTTTCATACACAATAAAGATCCAGTTAAAACCTCATTAGGGAAATATTTTCAGAAAAATGCTTATTAATCCCTTTTTAGTAAGATGAGAAGATCGATACAAGTCTCTACAATGTCTCTGCATAACCGAGCTAGAGCCAACAGGCCATTGACTGAGCTTAGCATAAAGCTCAGAATGGAAGGGAGGGGAAAAACATAACCTCTTTGGCTCTTGCCAAAGTTCAGAAATACGCCGACCAGCAGCTCTAACTTTTACCAACATGTTTTATCCAGGCTACCTGTTTCTCTCTGCGTCCAGTCGTTTTGCTAAACGAGCTTGTCGCCTCCCGGCAGAGGCACGACAGCGGTATAAACCTTCCCACCTGCTCGATGGAGAAATAAATTGAATAAGCACATTTTCTCAAATGTAGAACTATTTCTTTAAATCTACCATGCTGACTACTGCAGCTTTTGCGTAAACCATCTTAACAGCATTTGATTGATAAAACAAAACTGGAGTAATTATGACCCGTTTAATGGAAAGGGTGACACCGTCGCATGATTTCTGACTGTGTTTTTATTCTGTTCATACAGTAAAAAAAAAAGTGAGCGAGATATAATGCATGGTTTCTATGAGCTAACGCCAGTGTCAGACACTTAAATACAGCTACATTTATTAAGACAAAGACAACAAACGCCAATGATGTTTTTGCATTTTCCTCCTATTTTGTGTTTCCTGCAGGACACTCGAGCCACACTGGACAATAATGAAATTACTTTGCAGTGGTATTATTCGGTAAACAACGGCTGGAGGGAAGAAAAGGGATGAAGACATAATTTCAAAGTCGAAGAGGAAGAATGAGAAACACCCCGCAGACGTTGGTGAGCTGAAGTGGAGAGGTCAACCCCAGTACCAGGGAGGCCCATTCCCACAAGGATAACAACGAAGCCTGTTCATACTAACTCCTCACCCTGTCTGTTTACCTCGACCTAACCTCATCCCCTCACTCAATCAGCCCCCTCCACCTCCGTACACGTCCTTTCTTGCATATTCTCCCCTCAAGAAGGGGCCTGGAGGTGACAGTCCGTCTCCTCCCAGGCTCAATGATAACCAGACAGGACCAATGAGGGATTAGCACAGATTAATCAAAAGTATGCGTCTGTCTGTCTGGGAGCTTTGTCTGAACAATCTTTGTCTCTCATATGGTTATCGAATGGCGGTAAAGGAGGCCGATCATTTCCTTTCCTTCGGTACGTTACATAACATACATTTTCCAAACTGGAAGCTGGAAACACGACAGAGCCGACCGGTCGGCTCAGGCGTGTGCGAGCGGACCAATCAAAGCAGACTGGGCCTTAAAGAGACAGGAGCTAAAACGGAGCGCCTCAGACAGAGGGCGAATACATGCACAATTTATCTCTTTTAAAAAACACCCTCTGAAGTAGTTTCTTTAAAGAACCTCCTCACGCCTCAACCTTGTTTTGACCTAAGCAAGGAAGTAGGGCTGTTGGAAATCCACTGTAGCCCATAACTCATAACATTTCTATTTTCTAGCTGACATATTTATATCAGAACAATGTCAAGGCTTCTAAGTCCATGCCTGATATCAATCTAGAAGTCTGACTTTCACAGTCCCTCACTGGCCATGAAATGAGGGGACATTAATCCTGGGGAAGAGAAAAGCAGCGGTGGTCGGCAGCCGGTCGCATGGTGATTCACTGCTGACCGATTCTCAGTGAGGAGGCAGTAAAACCAGCCCCTGACAGCCTGCCAGCGCTGATTTCCATACAAATTGCTGCAGTGTGAGGCGAAGGATTTGTTAAGGCGGAGAAGGAGGTGACATGTCCACACACGGACGTGTTTGCCTACAAGTTTCTGGTGTGAAGCTCAAACACGAGGAGTCCGTCGAGGCATCGAACGCCTGTCACACGTCGTCACGCGTGTGCTGACGCCGTGTAAAGCATTAAGCTCGGGATTACCTCTGGCTCATGGGTTTGTATGTTGAGTTGAAACTGGCTAGGAACCGTCTCACAGCGGGATGACATGTCAGCCTCCGCACCCTTCCGCCCCTCCTCCATCACTCCACGCCCTCCCGGGTCTCCCCTGTGTGTGGTCTCTTCCTCCCCTTCATCATCACATTCCTCCCTTCACTTTGCCCGATCTGGCAGAGCTGACGGACTGACACGAAGGCAGCAGGTAGACAGAGGCGAGGCGTGCGCGCAGACAAAACAACACTCAACAGACAAACGGACACGTTATTTAAAAGACAGGCCGCGAGATTAGGGCAAGGCAGCTGGAGCAAATGGCACCTCAGAGCTCATGTGTGTGTGTGTGTGTGTTGCCGGGACGCTGTTTCAACAACCAGAGGCTCAACCAACATTCGGAAAAACCTTAAACCCAAACCCAACACGTTTGCATCCTGCAGTTTTTTTTAATTCAACGGTAAAACTGTTTGCTTTTTGAGTGGAAGGTGGTGCTTTCCGGCAGAAACGTCAAATCAGCTCTGCTACAACCTACAGTTTTTCTTCTAAAGTACAGGAGAAAAAAATGCGAATAACCCGGTGCATCCTACGAATACTGTCATTAGGTCTAAAACCCCTCACAGGGTTGTCATTTTCTCCAGCATGCATTTGCAGCCCATGAGATCACGCTATAGGAGGCTGCATAAAGGTTTCCATTCATTGTTTCTGTGCATTAAAAAAAAAAAAAACACATCTGACAACCAGAGCCAGAGAAGAGGAGCAATTAGAAGTAATTACACGTTGTACACGGCTTTGTTAACAAGCGCTGGTAAACTTAACACGGTGTCGACGACAAGGGGAGGCTGTGAGATCCTCTCGGCACACCAGATGAGTTTAAAGGAAGATCATCTCTCAGGCTATTTGAACACATCTGTGACCAAAAAGAAAAAAACACACACACCCGTGATACTGAAAGTGGTTTGGCAACAAATTGTGAAGCCAATTATTTGAGTTTTTATGAGAGGAATGGAGAGAAATCATGTCATCTTGTTATTTTTTTTTGTTCTAAGAGGCAACCTCTACAACAGAAGAATTGTCCTAATTGTCCAAATCTGGTGTCAGAGACACTAAAAATAATCTTTAAAACCGTTTGACATCAGATTTAACTGAGTTTAGTCCAGAGGAGGAAGGGGAGGAGGAGGGGGAGGTGTTGATCCCTGACAGCTCCCGTTCTTCTAAGTTTATGACTTTCACACGTTTCTCCCAGTTTGGTAAACAAACACATGTTGTTGTTGGTGTGTGACTCCTCAGGGGCCCCTTGAAGTAAAAACACATTGTGCTCTCTAGGTGTTTGTATGCCACCTATAAGACTCTTATTTGCACTGCAGCTTTTTCCATCCTGTCGCAGGATTACTTCTGGAAACTTTCTCGGCTTCGGGAAAGTTGTGCTATACATCCCGACACTACTTTATAATGCGATGAGACCGTTGTTACTCACCGACAGCTTTAATGATCAGTCCCTTCGGTGACCTCAGAGCCCTGCGCATCCACGCTTCTCTCAGCACCTCCAAGTTGTTCGCGTTCCCTTGAATGAAAAGCACCATGTTTTCCATCCATCCCTGGAAGTACACTTCGGCTATGGCCTTAACGAGCCTCTTATTCCAGAAACTGCGCGAGTTTTGCGCCTTGAAGTCCGCGAAGATCTCCTGGCCGGTCGTGGTGTTGGCGTTGAGCTTCCCTCCGCCGGCGCGCACGCTCTCCTC